>APFE031528420.1:147186-237929 GCA_000404065.3 Pinus taeda | reverse complement strand
ATATATTTGTGGATTTCTCTCTTTATGGGTTTCCACATATATCTCGTGTCAATATGTGTTGTGTTGATGTGATGTTTTAGTTTGCTTATTACTTATTGTTACCATATTCAATCTGCTAGTCATTATTTGTTAAGTTGCTCATGTAATGTTTTAGTTAATGAGTTTTATGAAAAGAATTTTAATTTCTGTATTCAAGCTTTTGTGATCCATAATGAATTAAGCAAAGTCTTTCGGTAGAAATCACGTAAGAGAAATTTTCAGTCGATGCGTTTCGAACCAACAAATGTGGTTCATCATCAAGACCAGATGAAAAGGCAGACCATGGCAAAAGCTTAAATAGAGAGCAACATAAAGACATAATTTCAAGTAATGGCTTATTTGAACAATAATATTTAAATTATGATATTAATTTATTAATATATTAAAAACAAATATTATTAAGTAACAACTATATTAAATGGCTAGTTTTTGAAAAATAATATTTAAATAATGATATTAGTTTATTAATTTATTTAATTTATTAAAAAAATAATTAAATAGTAACGGTTATATTAAACAGTTAGCTTTTGAAAAATAAAATTTAAATTAATTTATTAAAACCAAATATTACTAATTTTTGAAAAATAATATTTAAATTATGATATTAGTTTATTAATTTATTAAAAACAAATATTAATAAGTAACCGCTATATTTTTTTATTTTTATTTTTACAAATTCGGCTGCTGATTGTATTCAAAAAAGTATAGGGAGGCTAAGCTCCAACATTACATGAGTAGAGCTCATAGGATGAGCTTGCAACTGTATTACATTGAAGCATTCAGGTGAATTGCTTTCTTTTTCAACTTGAAGGGTACTAGCACAGGTATAGATTCGAACAAACTGAAACAGAAGTAAACAGACTTTACAAAACATCTAATCTATACTTATGTGACTGATCTGTCGGGCAGTGGAGTCCTCCGCGTGGCTGTCAGCTTCTGCAATCTTTATGCTAGAGGAACTGGTACTTGGGGCGTTGATCTTTTCCATCATATACTTGAGGATGTCTACAAATTCCTGTATATGCGCACAGGTGTTTGATAGAGCATTAAATTGTTCCTGCAGAGAAGAGATACGATGAAGGAAAAGGTTGAGGTCGGCTTCATATTTGGCAGTGATTATCCTGGTAGCAGACTCAATTTTCTCATCCAAGAGGCATTGATGCGTTCTGACTTGTTCAAGTTCTGCCTGCAAGTCACGACAATGGAGACAATCTTCGTTGCGATCCATCTGAAGAACCTCGATTCTAACCTAAAGCAACGCTGAGAGGAAGCTTCCACGAGTTGAAGATGCAACAGAGTATACCAAATGATGGAGCAGAGAAGCAGGGGAGAGGGATGAAAGTGGGCTCAGAAGCTTGGAAGCAGGGCGAAGGGAGATTCCAAAAATAAAGGCAGATGATAAAGCTGCGAGTAAGGAGGGATGAAAGTGGGTTCATAAGCTTGGAAGCAGGGCGAAGGGAGATTCCAAATATAAAGGCAGATGATAAAGCTGCGAGTAAGGAGGGATGATTGTCGGAGAATGGGATATGCAGAGGAAGGATAACGATCCTTGCCAGCGCAGAAGAGGAGGATCGGGCAGGGAAGAACCTGTGAAAAGGAGAGAACGGAGTAATAAAGAGCGCAAGCCAACTGTTATCCAAGGAAACGAGAGCAGAGAGGCAAGCAGGGATGGAGGAGGGAGCTTGGAGAAGCAGAGGTAGCTTCCCGGAATAAACAAGAGGTGAGCTAGGGGCCATGAAGTACTGAATCACGAGGAAGGAGCTTGGGCGATCACGGTTTTTACAGGAGTAGCTTGAATTCAGAAATGCAGCAGGATCTCCGATGAGATATGGGAAGATTTTCAGCGGCTTGTGACAAAGAACCTCGGGATTATTGTAGATTTGGTCGAGGTACACCTTGAGAAAGGTGCAGGTCATTTGATATGAGATATTTGAGTAAATCATGGGAATCAAGGAAGAGATTGGTACAGGTCCTCGTTGTTACAGAGGATACTACCTTTAGACCGAGTGCAAGCTCGGCTGGCCCGTTTATCAGCTTCTCGGTTGATGGAACGAAGAATACGGTAGAATTGAAATTCCTGATCATGATTGATCAAGACTTTACATCTACTGATGGTTTGCTGCAAGAAGATATTGGAGGCTTCCCGCTTGCTAGTCATTAATTAATTATGATAGCAGAATCGCCGAAGATGAAGGCTTTTTGGATTCCTTGAGCCTGGAGCTAGAGAATACCTTGATAGAGGGCCAGAGCCTCAGCTCTGTTGTTTGAGAGAATCCCCAATCCCTATTCAAAGGAGACTAAGGGCTCACCATTGGGATTGAAGATGACGCCCCCAGCTCCCGCTGCTCCTGGGTTTGATTTGGAGGCACCGTCAAAGAACAAGGAGTGGATGTTGCTTGAGCGGAGCCAATTGTTGAAATCATCCTACTTTAATCGAATTTTCCATCTGTGGGTGTGAATACTACCCAGGTTGCTGTAGGTTTTCACTGCTGGGGAGATGCTAATCTTGTCTATTAAGTTCCTTATGAAATCTTTTTCCTCAGCCCAAAGACTTGTTATGTCAATTTTTTTTGTGATCTTAGATGCGATGGTTTCGATTACCAGGCTTTTAGCCTTGTTGCAAAGGTGCCTGATTGTGGTCTCTTTGTCTTGAAAAATATTGTTGTTCCGAGCAATCCAAATCCGCCATAAAAGAGCCAGAGGGAGGGCATCCCACACTCTCTTAGTAGGGTTATTTTTCATGGATTGCCAAGGGTAATTTTTTTTCCAATTGTTAAGAACTTCTCCAATAGATAGCTGAGAATTCCAGAAGGGTGACACGGAAGGATTGATGTTGTTCCAACAAGAAAATGCAAAGGAGCACGAGATGAAAAGATGTTGAATAGTCTCCTTTGCTTCTTGGCAGTTAGGACATCTGGAAGGCCCAGCAATGCCTCTTTTTTTAAGATTCTCTGCAGTGAGAGTTTTTTCTTTTAAAAGGGTCCACATAAAAAATTTCACCTTAGGAATTGCTTCTGCTTTCCACACTGTTTTCCAATGTATCCATGTTGGTGTTGGGTAGTCCTTGCTGTATAAATAATCATAACCTGCTTGTGTTGAATAGCTGGTGCCAGTGGGGTCCCATCTGAATTTGTCTTTGCCATTTTTAAGAGTGGGAGCAATGTTGTGCAGATGTTTACAGAAGTTGTCAAAATTCCCTTTGAGGCGTTGAGAGATGGGAGGGAAAGTCCATCACGTCCAAGCATGGGTTATTGCGTCTCATTAAGAAATTTGGTCTAAATTGCATATCCCTTTGCTTTGAAGAAAGAGTATTATTGAATCCATACCTGGGAGACTGATGATTGGTGGTTTCCCCATGATTTTGTCTATGCCGATGTTGACTTTCCTACCTCCTTTAGGCACCTTGGAAACGTTTTGTGCCATGAAGGCAATGGCTTTTTTACAGAGCTTCCAGATCTTTGTGCAGTTTCTGTTGGGTATTTCAACTGTAAGCAGATGCTGCCTTGGTTGACTGAGGTATTTTGCCTCCAAGACTGTTTTCCACCAGGCTGATTGGTTTTCAATAAGTCTCCAGACTAACTTTCCGCCAAAAGCTAAATTAGTGAGAGTTGGAGATCTAATACCAAGACCTCCTTTCTCTTGATTTTGAATGACTTGTTTCCATCCTACCAAGTTGAATTTCTTCCTCTCGTTTTTCCCTCCCTGCCAAAGGAAGAATCTGAGAGCACTGTCCATTTTGCGGAGAAAGGAAGCTGGAGCTTGAGCAAGAGAAAATTGGTAAAGGGGAAGAGAGGAAAGGCCCGATTTGAGGAGCACCATTCGTCTAGCTGGGTTGAGCCAAGAGGTTCCCCACTTTTGGACTTTTCTTTTCATTTTGTCTAAAGTTAGTTCCCAAACATCAACCTTTGCGTTCCCTACACTCACAGGCATTCCCAGGTAGCTGAAGTGGTCCCAATTTAACTTGCAAGGAACACCAAATATGCTAGCAATACTTTGGAGCATTTGTGCTGAGGCATTCCATCCATAAATATAACTTTTGAGATGGTTAATCTGTCCCCCTGAGTATCTCATGAATTGATCTAGTAAGGATTTGAATCTTCGAGCTATGATAGTGGTCGCCCCTCCAAGCAGCAGGGTATCATCAGCAAATTGAGAGTGATTGATGTTTTTCACTCCATCTTTGAATTTAATGCCAGTGATGAGGCCTGTCTACCTCTTGTGGTCAAGCGCACAGCTAAAGGACTCAGCCATTAATATGAAAAGATAGGGAGATAAGGGGCAGCCTTGCCGTAATCCTCTTGAGGATCGAAAGGAAGGCCCTGGTATGCCATTGATAAGAGGAGCAATCCAAGTCCCAGAGATACAAGCTCTTATAGTATCAAGAAAGGAGGAGGAGAAGCCCATTTTCTGAAGAACAACAAATAGAAAGGAATGTCCTACCCTGTCGAAGGCATTTGCCAAATCCAATTTCAAAATGAAGCCCTTTTCATTCCTAGAATGGCTTGAGTGAATGGCTTTTTGAACTAAGAGGATGGAGTCAAAGATTTGCCTGTTAACCATAAAGCCTCCTTGGTTTTTAGAGATTAACATTGGTAGGAGAGGTTTGAGACGAAAAGCAAGGATTTTTGTGAAGATTTTGTAGGAAGAGTTACATAATGATATTGGCCTAAAACGGGAGAAATTGGAAGGGCGATTCTCCTTTGGAATGTGTTATGCTTTTAACCTGCAAAAGATACCCAAATACAGAATATGCGAAGAAAAATACCCAGAACATAGAATAGTGAGAGTCAACAGCAAATATTTTATTATTCAGAAAGAAATGTTCACTGGCCTCTTCGAGGAGGCAACCTCCAATAGAGCAGAGCTCGATTCCAAAATAAGACACAATGCTCCTCGCAGGGAGTCTCTATCCTTTATATATGAGTCATACATGTAATACCATGGATCAATATCATGGGTTTTATTAATACCATCTATCTAATACTAGGCCCATTCGCAACTAACTGTGGTCCCGTAATAAATAGCGGGTTAACCACTTACAATTATTAATATGGGCTTTATTGATTCTTTATTATGACGTGATCCCACTACATAAATAAGGGGGTTAGGGTGGGACCCTAACATGCCCTCCCCCTTAAGAATAGCCTTGTCCTCAAGGCTGAAGCTGCAGAAATTGCTGAAGAATAGTGGTTGGTTCCCAAGTTGCATCTTCCGAAGAGGTGTCTTTCCACTTGACGAGGACTTCCTTAATCACTCGGCCACGCAGGGGCCGTTCTCGTGTGTCCAAGACCTGTTCAGGTTGGAGCCAGATTGACCCTTCCTCGTCCAATTTTAGGTAGACTGGTTTGAATTCTGCAATTGTTCCCAGTCACTTTCTTGAGGCATGAGACATGAAAAACTGGATGGATTTTTGCCGTAGGCGGCAAAGCCAACTTGTATGCTACTTCTCCAATGCGCTGAAGTACTTGAGATGGTCCGTAGAATTTTGGAGATAGTTTCTGACAACCCTTGTCTTTGAGTGATGTTTGCTTATAGGGTTGCAGCCTCAAAAATACCTGATCCCCTTCCTAAAATTGGCGCTCTAAGCGATGCTAGTCTACCTGTTGCTTCATGCGGTTTTGAGCTTGATGAAGATTCTCTCTAAGATGGGCGAGCATGGTTAAACGGCTTTGTAGGAGTTGATCCACGGCTTGTACCTTTGAGCATCCCTTGATATAAGAAGTAGGGCAAGGAGGGAGTTGACCATATACTGCTTCATAGGGAGTCATTTTGGTGGTGGCATGATAGTTGGTGTTATACCACCATTCAGCCAGAGGTAACCACTAAACCCAAAGATGTTGCTTTTCTGAAGTGAAACACCTAAGGTAGGTTTCCAGACATTTGTTGACGGCTTCAGTTTGACCATCTGTTTGTGGGTGCCTTGTAGCCTGAAGAGTTCCTGCCAAAAATTACTGGTGAAGATCGGGTCACGATCGGACACAATAGAAGTGGGCATGCCATGCAATTTGAAGATCTGATCCATGAAAGGTTGAGCGACCAAAGTCGGTGTAAACGGATGGGGTAGGGTGCAGAAATGAGCATATTTCGAAAGTCTGTCCACCACCACCATGATGACTGACTTGTTTCCGGACTTCGGAAGACCTGTAATGAAATCCATAGAAACCTTCGTCCATATTGATGTCGGGATGGGCAATGGTTGTAATGTGCCTGGTGCTTTGATGGTCTCCCCTTTGTGGAATTGACAGACATCGCATTCTACTACAAAAGTAAGGATGTCATTTTTCATGCCTGTCCAAAAAAATGATCTTCTGGTGCAAGCATACGTTCTGAAAGCCTGAACGTCCTGCAAGGGGGGACAAGTGAAATTCTACCAAAATGCGAATTTTGAGGCTGGATGTTGGTGATATTACGACTGTCCCTGTAGCAAAGAATCTCATTCTACCATGAGTAGCCCTTGGTGGGATTTGGATCCACCTGCAATTGAGAAATGAGTTGGGAGTGCCCGGGATGTGAAAACCATTCCCTGTGAGCCTCTTCAATCCATTCTGGAATGGGAAGGGAAATTGCTAGTAGTGTACTTTCTTCCTCAAACTGGCAAGATAGTGCATCTGCTACACTATTTTCTTGCCCTTTTTTGTAAACGATCTCATAATCATATCCCAGAATTTTGGGAAGCCATTTATTTTGTTGTGGGGAGGATAGGCGTTACTCCAAAAAATATTTAAGACTGTGATGGTCTGTGCGGATTTGGAAATGTCGCCCCAGTAAGTAAGGATGCCAGGTCTCTACTGCATGTAAGATGGCCATCATTTCCTTCTCATAGGTAGATTGATCCAGATTCTTCCCACTTAGTTGTTGGCTTGTGAAGGCCAATGGTTGACCTTCCTGCATTAAAACTGCCCCAATAGCTATACCTAAAGTATCACATTCAAAGACAAAATATTTAGTGAAATCCGGTAGTGCTAAGACTGGAGTGGAACACATGGCATTTTTTAGAGCTGTAAATGCCTGCTGTGCATCCTCATTCCAAAACAATGAATTTTTCTTTAGGATCTGCGTGAGGGGATTCGCTATGTGACCATAACTGTGGATGAATTTGCAGTAATAGCCTGTGAGACCCAAAAATGCTCTCAGGCTCTTCAAGGTCTTAGGTTGAGGCCAATCCTTCATTGCCTGGATCGTTTTGGGGTCCACCTTTCCACCTGCACGCCCACAATGTGGCCCAAATACTCAACTTCTTCCATGCCAAATGAACACTTGGACATCTTAACAAATAATTGATGCTTGCGAAGCAGTTGCAAGAGTAGATCTACATGCTAAAGATGTGCTTCCCAAGTGCAACTATAGATGAGGATGTCATCGAAGAAGACAAGAACAAATTTCTTGAGATATGGTTTAAGAAGATCATTCATAAGGCTCTGAAAATTAGATGGGTCATTAAAAAGACCGAATGGCATGACCAAGAACTCATAATGGCCTTCATGAGTTCCGAAAGCAGTCTTTGGATTGTCGACTTCCTTCATGAGAATTTGGTGGTAGCCTGAGCGAAGGTCCAGCTTAGTGAAGAATTAAGCCCCATTGAGTTCATCCAACAAATCATCAACCACCGGAATGGGGAATTTATCTTTGGATGTCAACTTATTGAGGGCCCTGAAGTCTGGGCACATCCTCCATTCCCCATCTTTATTGAGTACCATGACCATCAGTGATGAATAAGGACTAATGCTGGGACGTATTACACCTGCTTCCAAAAGTTCCTTGATTATTTTTTCTATTTCATTCTTTTGGGTGAACGGATATCTGTATGGGGGCACATTTGGGGGTTGGGCCCCAGGAACCAAGGTGATGCTATGATCATGTTCCCCTCTCGAGGGTGGAAGCTCATGAGGCTTGTCAAAGACCGACAGATGGTTATTTAAAATCTGTTGCATCTCTGGGCGAATCTGCAGAGACTTAGTTTCAACTCCCTGGATGGCATTAAATTGAGCTATAACTCCATGATGTCCCCTTTTTAGCAATTTTTCCATCCTATGCGAGCTGATGATAGAGGGGGCTCCTGCCTGGAGTCCACGAAGGGTATGTGTGGAGTTGTTTTGCTTAAAACTCATATATAACTCCTGGAAATCCATTGTGATTGGCCCCAGAGTGTGAAGCCATTCAACCCCTAGGGCAATGTCACGCCCACCCATGTGTATTACAAACATGTGGGTCTTCAACTGATAATCCCCCATTTGAAGTTTGACATTTTCACAGCGGCCTTCACATTTCATTGTGCCCCCATCCGCAATTTGGACTTGGAAGTTAGAGACTTCTCGTACAAAACAATGCACTGCTTCTGCGACTTTTTGATGGATGAAATTATGTGTACTTCCACTATCAATCAGGACTACTACTGGGCGATGTTTAATAAAACCTATGATTTTGAGGGTTTGAGGTGAAGAAATCCCTGCCAGAGGATGCAGTGAAATAACTGGTTCGTCAGGGACATTGTCCTTTTGGTTATCTTCTTCTATCGCCTCAGGTTCCTCTAGTGGTGGATCTTCCTCCGATGAGCTGTAATCAGTGGCATCAATTTGAAAAAATTTGGGCTCCTTGCATTTGTGACCTGGGGAGTATTTTTCATCACAGTAGTAACATAATCCCTGCTTCCTTCTTTCGGCCATTTCTACTGATGACACCTTTTGAACCTTAAGTGTTTGAGTGGCGCTGTGAGCCTGTGATGTGCGACCCTTAGCGGTGAAATTTGGGCGGGTGACCAGGGCTGCTAACGCACTTTCCACGTCACGAGCTACCTTGCAAGGCTCAAGCCATGTGGGAGGGTGGTGTAGTTGGATGTGGGCTTTTATGGCCTCTTTAAGATCACTGATAAAACATTCCGTGTAGAAAACATCTGAGAGACCCCTAGTGCGGAAGGCTAAGGCTTCAAAGGCTGTAATATATTCATCCATTGTGTCCGTTTGTCAGAGCTTAGTAAGACGACCCAAAAAAGCAAAGTCCTGGTCAAAGCGGTTTGTAATAGCTTTTTTGAATTTGTCCCAAGTCCTAAAAGTTGTATTGCAACGTTGATGCCATTCCCACCATTGCCACCTTTCATTATCCAAGTACATGCTCCCGACCATAAGCTAAGTCTCATCATCTAGGATGTTATTCAAATTGAAATACTGCTCCATTTGTGCTATCCATGCCACTGGGTGAGAACCATCAAATTTATGCATATCCAATTTGGGAGGTCTCAGATGAGATTGTTGTTTTTGGGGGCCCCAGAGGTGACGAGAATGACTAGATTCACCCTCACTGTGTCCATTTCCAATATTCTCTTCCTCATGGGCTACCTCCTTGCCCTTCTGGATTGCGTCCGGGACTAATATTGATAGATTTTCAAGCTGAAATTGGATGGATTGCAAGATTTGTTCAAGTTTGTCCATCCTCTCATTGGCCATCGCTTGGGCTCTAGTGGCTACCATGCACCGACTTTATGCTTCTTAAAATTTGGGACCGCCAATTTTTTTTTCACTAAGAATTGAATGGTACCATTGTGCTCAGCTCGTCATCCTAGCGGAGTTTTACTCCTTCCTTAGGAATACTGCAGTCGTCGAATCCTCAAAATGTTAATGTTGTCAAAAGTCCTATGAAAATCATGCTCTGGTATAGGAACCCCACACAACTACTCAGATCAGGTGGATCTAAGAGATCTGAATGGCGGAATAGATTATTGTTGCAGATCTGATAGATCTAATAGATCGGACTGATGTCTGCTTCTGCTACACCCTTTTGCGTGAGCGGATCTGGCCGAGATGATGCGTGATCCCAAGATAAAGGGAGCTATGGTCTCGAGGAGTGTCACGTGCTACAAATCGCAATATACATAAGGGTCTGACAGTAGTGCTCGGCCCAATGTTTTAGGGCTCTAACTAAGGAGGATCAACCATACCCTTAGCCGTACAACCCGACTACCCTATTGTACGGGCAAGTAATCTCTCCGAGTGCTGTTCTCGGTGTACTGTAGCAGCAAGACGACCGACTGTTTATCTATGGCTAGGTTGCAGAGGAGCTAGGGGGATTCTGATATACCCAGAAGGTACGTGGAAGACAGTCCGTACGCGGTTCTGTCTAATGCGCTACTACTCGAAGGGGTACCCACAGGGGTTACAAGGGAGTCCAACAAGTGTGACCACCTCTTGTATTTCCTGCGTGCATGCCTCCCCAAATCCACAATTTTATGCGCTCAGTGACAGATCCCATGGTTTAAAGACGCCGGAACACGTCTCTAGCCAAATTTTTTTTGCTAAGAAATGGAGATCCCACCGGCCCTGGAAAGAGCTCTGATACCACTTGTTATGCTTTTAACCTACAAAAGATACCCAAATACAGAATATGCGAAGAAAAATAACTAAAACATAGAATAGTGAGAGTCAACAACAAATACTTTATTATTCAGAAGCAATGTTCACTGGCCTCTTTGAGGGGGCAACCTCCAATAGAGCAGAGCTCGATTCAAAAATAAGACACACGATGATCCTCGCAGGGAGTCTCTATCCTTTATATATGACTCATACATGTAATACCACAAATCAATACCATGGGTTTTATTAATACCATCTACCTAATACTAGGCCCATTTGCAACTAACTGTGGTCCCGTAATAAATAGCGGGTTAACCACTTACAATTATTAATATGGGCTTTATTGACTCTTTATTATGACGTGATCCCACTACATAAATAAGGGGGTTAGGGTGGGACCCTAACATCAGAGGGTTCAATTGGTACCTAGTGATATCCGGACATCAAGTCGATCTTGCTGAAATATTTCCCCCCTTGAGTTGGTCTAGAAGGTCATCAATATGTGGGATTAGGTACCTATTATGGACAATGATCTTGTTCAGTGCCCGATAGTCAATACAGAGTCTCCAAGTGCCATCCTTCTTCTGTACCAACATGATCAGGCTCCCACAAGGCGATGAACTCGACCGGATGTGACCTTTTTGCAGCAGCCCCTGAATTTGCCTCTTGATTTCATCATTCTCCAGAACGGAGCACCGATAGATTGGTCCATTGGGAAACAATGCACCTGGGGTTAGATTGATGGAGTGCTTGACTTGACAGTGCAGATGCAGTCTTATGGGGGAGGTGAAGATGTCCTCATACTCCTCCATGACCTAGTCCATCTGTTGTTGTCGTGTGGAGGGGCCCTGTTTGGAAGTTGTGGCCACCATCTTCTTCTTTCCGTGAGGGCGTATCATTAGCAAAAAAAACTTCCCGATTTTGGAAATGAGCTTACTGCATTCTTTTGTAGTAACCAGAGAGATGGCGGTAGGCGGTGCTACCTCCGGTATCCTATACAACTTATTTCGCAAGGTAACAATAACAATGTGAGGCCTTGAATCATACACAACATATCGCTTCCACAAGTATGGTGTTGGCATTATGATGCATGTGTTGTACTTGATGGCAACCCACTCATAGAAGAACATCTCTCTTAAGTTATAACTAGATGAATCTTCAGAAGAGATATCAGATGTGACTGAATGCATGGGATGCATGACAGCTCAAAGGAATCAGATGATAGTTCTAAGTATGACAAGTTATCTTTGCCATCAAGTCCAAAGGGGGAGATTGTTGGCATTATGAGACAAGTGTTGTTCTTGATGGAAAATCACACAGATGACAAATCATAGTGCAGGAGGTCAGCAGCAAAGAATTGATGATCAATCGACAAGAATGAAGAGAAAATATATACGCAGGTTCACTTGGACAAAGTCGCGTATACACGTAGGTTGGACATGCCCAAGACGCGTATGCGTATACACGCACTTTCATGCAAGGAAAAGCACGTATATGTTGGAGAACTTACTTTTGGTCCATGGTAGTTAGTCCTTGGTACTTGAACCTATGATTTTGGACTGTAGTGTCTCGTCAGATATGTTGATCCCTAGTATTGGGTCCATGGTATTAATTTTTTATGGTTTTGGATCGTGGTATTGTAAAAGGCCTACGACTATAAAAGGAGAAGAAGATCATTAGGCAAGATACTTGAATATCTGATATAGGATGAGATCCAGTATGCAAGATCTGGGTTATGATGCATTGCTTGATCGAAGCTAAGGAGGGATCTCACCGGTTGATGGAGAACAAGATCTACGGATAGATCGGGATCAAATGGTTTGAAATGAACTATCTCTATATGGTTGATTATGCTTGTTCTAGATCTGTATACTGACGCATATAATGTTCTGAACTAGGTATAACTTAAGTATGAAATAACTGCAAGTCATGATAGATATGTACGCTACAACCTTCTCTTTCTTCCTCCAGGTACCACGTTTCATAAATTTTCAGACTGGATACACTGAAGCACAACTCTAAAATCTGAAGGCCTCATTTCATCCAATTTTCATATTGGACCCATCAATATCATTGAAGCACACACACACTAGCAACATCAATCTCTAAAACACTCAATATTGAAACACTGAAACCCTATCAACAAAAAGCAGTCACCAGAACACAGAGCAGCACACTGAACTCTGTAACAATATTCAGAACCAACTGTATCATAAAAAATCATAGCTCAAATGGTATACGCTACTTGGACGAATCAAACCCTCGTACGTACGTGCTTTTACCAAGGTCAACCCACGTACATATCTATCATGACTTGCAGCTATTTCATACTTAAGTTATACCCAATTCAGAACATTATATGCGTTAGTATATAGATCTAGAACAAGCATAATCAACTATATAGAGATAGTTCATTTCAAACCATTTGATCCCGATCTATTCGTAGATCTTGTTCTCCATCAACCGGTGAGATCCCTCCTTAGCTTCGATCAAGCAATGCATCATAACCCATATCCTACATACTGGATCTCATCCTATATCAGATATTCAAGTATCTTGCCTAATGATCTTCTTCTCCTTTTATAGTCTTAGGCCTTTTACAATACCACGGTCTAAAACCATAACAAAGTAATACCATGGACCCAGTACTAGGGATCAACACATTTGAAGAGATACTACGGTCCAAAATCATAGGTTCAAGTACCAAGGACTAACTACCATGGACCAAAAGTAAGTTCTCCAACATATACATGCTTTTCCTTGCATGAAAGTGCGTGTATATGCATACACATCTTGGGCACGTCCAACCTGTGTGTATACGCGGCTTTGTCCAAGTGAACCTGTGTATATATATTTTCTCTTCATTCTTGTCGACTGATCATCAATTCTTTGTTGCTGACCTCCTGCACTATGATTTGTCATTTGTGTGATTTGCCATCAAGGACAACACTTGTCTCATAATGCCAACATATGGATGGACTAATAATACATCACAAACATCAAGGGATCAATGTCACATAATACCTCATCTGTGAAGGGCTTGATGCTATATGGAAGGTGGCATTGTTGGCTCACATGAAGATCCCATCCTTGGTGAAGCCACCTGATGGTGTACGATTGTGGGTGTGCTGTGGTCGATAAGCCCAGCCGCTTCATGACCTCTACTACAATGAGGTTCTTTTGGCTCCCGCTGTCGACAATGAACTGTAGCGGGGAACCCTTTACCCACATCTGGGAGTGGAAGAGACGCTCCTCCTCCTTTGGATCTTCGGGTTCCTCCTTCTGGATCTTCATGGTGGCAACAATGGCGTTCGGCTCCACATCGATAATCTGCTTCCCTTTTTCATTCCCCTTGTCAGGTTTTGACTCAGAGTTGGAACATGTATCTGATTCCGAAGCCTTCAACTTGGCCACCAATGACTGCTTGGCCCGACACTCACTTGTGTTGTGAGTGGAGCTCTTATGCAACTCACACCACTTTTTCGTGTCCTTCTTCAGCTTTGTAGTGTTGTCCTTTGCTTGTGGCTTTGGCAAGTTGTCCTGGGTTGTCCCACCTTGGCTTTGTCCTTTGTTCTGCATTTGGGCGGCACCTTTCCCTTGCTTCGGATTCGTAGATCCAAAGTCTCACTTCTTATGTTTAAAAATTTTCTCGATCTTGACGGCATATCAGTGCACCATGCTGAGCGAGGATATGTTTAGGAACTCCATCTTGTCCTCGATGTATCTATGTAGGCAACCACGTTACTTGAGTACCAAATGTTTCTCAAAATCCTTAATACCCAACTTCATGTGAAGGTTATGAAAAACATTGGTAGACTCCAACACATCTTGGTCCCTTCCCTACTACAGCATGGTCCACTTTATGTATTTGTTTGCATAACTCCTAACAGGGTAGTATTGCTCCTTGATGACGTCCCGGAACAAATTCCAAGTGGAAGCGACTAAAAAAGTGAGGTAGTACTTTCATCCTTCTGCTCACAGTAGGTTTCCCACCAGTCCTTGACGTGGGGGGTGGCTTTGAGAAGAGAAAAAGTAATCTTTTCCCGGCTAGAAAAATCATGAACAGAAAAATATCCTTCTAGCTGTTTTAACCATTTATCTACGACGTCTACATCTATTTGGCCCTCAAATATGGGAATGTCAAAGTTTACTTGTATCATAAAAAGAGTGGAGCCTCCAAAGTGGCTGTTGGATGTGGATATGCCATTGGTGGGCAACCATTGAAGGATCTGGGCAAAGTTATCCATCATCACATTCCTTTGTTTCTTGAGGGCCTACTTGAGCAATATTTTGATAGGATATCCTTCTCCGTCATCATTCTTTTCTCCCCCCATGGGCGGACGTCGGGGTTTGCAAGGTTGATCTTGCAAAGGTTCAAATAGATCAAGCCTTAAATCCTTATATCCTGACCTTGTTGGGGACATGCAAAGAAAAATAGAGAAAGAGTAGACTACTCTGATACCACTGATCCAGATTTAAACAGAAACACAACAAATTACAAATATAACCATAAATACAAAGATGCAGAAGAAATAATATTTCATTTCATTAATATCAAATACTAAAATATGCTTACAAACAAAATCGAAATAAGACTAGCTCAGGTGATGGTAGCTTATCTCTGAGAAGAGATGTGGTGACTACATGCCTCTGAATTGAGTTACAATGAGGTTCAAGGGCCTTTTTATTAGTGAACAATAAGAGAAAACCCTAAACAACCAAAACCCTAACCTGAGGAGATGTAACACCAAGAGTTTATGGGCCCCATTGGGGTTAGTTAAGTAACCAACTTCTCGGGCTCGTAACTTGGTCATATTATCTTCATTTGACATGTACGATACCTCATTGGAAGGATCTCTTCAAGGACTACAGCTATTGACGCGATTTCAATAGAAATCACCTTATTTATATTTTTCCAAAAAAACATCTTTTAGGGCCTCAAAACGGTTCTGGAAGTTTAGGACCCAAAAAACTGCCAAAAATAGTAAACTGTGCTACAACTAAGGAAACTGAAAAAAAAATGAAAGAACAATGGTGAGGGTCCAAGTGGAATAGGCGGGTGGCCACCAATATCCACCCGGATCACTTTTCTTTGCAGTTTACTAAAGACCAATGTTCCTCCAACAAGTCCATCCTAATTAAAACATCATATGATCCCAAAGGAAACACATTTAAACCTACATCAATTAGCTAACCCAATATTTCAATGGGACAATTATCTACTTTATTTGTCACTCTTCTCTTTGGCCCAGTGGCTAATTGCACTAGCCAAGAATTTTTAAATTCTTTTGTTTGCAAGTGACATTTTTCAACAATTTTAGGACTAACATAACTTAAGCTAGCTCTTGGATTTATCAAAATCAACACAAAATGATTAAACATTTTACCTTCAAACTCGATCATGGTTGGTTGGTATTCTTCTTGATGGTCATCTAGGGTAGCCTTAATTCTGTGTATGCTTCGTGCCATTTCACTAATTGTGGACACCTCCTGAATGTTGGCAGCTTTCTCTGCTCTAGCATGATGGGGCCAATTTTTGTAATAATGTGGCTCCCCACAAACCCAACACTGCAATGGAGGTTTTTTCAATTGAATGGGTTCTGGTTTACTAGATACCTCCATCTGTTTTGATTCATTCTAAGATTTAAATTTATGTTGACTTTTCCCAAAAGCTTTATTTGGTTGATTCTTATGTATATTTCGTGTATTTCCACCTTTTATAGTCTTCGTGTTTTGAATACTCTTCGACACCTTCTTGTTAGGCCAAGACTTGCTTCCTTCTCTCTTCTGCTTCACCTATTGACAACATATTCACACCTTCCTAATGGCTTCGTCCATAGTTTTGGGATTATGGAATTTTGATCGTTCTTTCATAAAGGTGGTTAGGCTACTCATAAATCGTTGCACTTTTGCCTTTTCCTCCTGAATGTAAGGTGCATACCTCAACAATGAGGTGAGTTTGGCCACAAAATGATCCATAGAGAGTTGTCCCAATCGAAGGTCGTGAAACTCTTTTGCCTTATCATCATAAAATCATTCAGCTAGGTATTTTTATTTAAAATATTTATGGAAATCTCCCCAATTCACCTTTTGCTTATCAATTGCATGCATCGCCTTAACTTCTTCCCACCATAGTGTAGCTTTGCCTTGAAGCTGGTAAATTGCTAGTCTTGCTTTTAGGTTTTCATCATATTTGCAAATTTGAAAATATTTGTTGATGTTAATAAACCAAGCTTCAACAACTTCCTTCATTTCTCCAAAAAAAAAAGTGGAGGTTTTATTTGTTTGAATTCTCCTTTTAGCTTAGTCTTTTGTTTCTTATTCTTTTGATGGTTTGACACATTGTCATATTCTTCCTCATTTCCACCCTTATCTTGCTCCAAACGCTGAGTATGGCTCCCCTCAGGGGCATTCTCACCTCCCTACCTTAGTTCCTTAATTCATTCTTCATTACTAGAGCTAGATATTGAAGATCTGTGATTTTGGCGATCTGATAGGCTCTTTAGTATTCACTCGCGATCTCACATTAATTTCTCATTATCTACCCGTAGATTGGCCATCTTGGGTCTCAACTGTTGAATATTTTCCATTAGCATAGCTGTGGTATTTTGATGGTTTCCTTCTAGCTAGACCCACACCTTTGGATTAACACATGCACCAGGTGTTGGGTCTGATTCTATTGATTACCATATGGGTCATGTACTTCCACCTCCTCTACTGATCCGGACTTAAACAGGAACGCAATAAAATACAAAGATAACCATATACACAAAGATGCAGAGGAAATAATACTTCATTTCATTAATGGAAAATACTGAAATATGCTTATAACCGGAAATAGAAAATAAACCAGCTAGGGCGATGGTAGCTTATCTCTGAGAAGAGATGTGTGGCTACATGCCTCTGAACTATTCCGAACTATGTTACAATGAGGCTCTAAGGCCTATTTATTATTGAGAAACAATGGAAAACCCTTCACATTCCAAAACACCCCTAGAAGATGAAACGCCAAATTGTGGGCCCCGTTTTGGGTAAATTGGTACATCAATTTCCCGGGGTCGTAACTTTGGCATACGATCTCCGTTTGACGCGCATGATAGCTCGTTAGAAAGATCTATCCGAGAACTACCACTTCGGGAAGGGCAACATCGGTCCATGGACCCATGTTGCCCCCATATTTCCCAAAAAACGTCGTTTAGGGCCTCAAAAAGACTCCGGAAGTTCAGGACCCGAAAAAACTGCTAAAAATAGTAAATTGTGCTACAATTACGGAAACTGAAAAACTGAAAGAGATAGTTGTGGGGGTCCAAATGGGATAGGTGGGTGGCCACCAACATCCACCTGGATCAATCTTCCACTTCATCTTACAAAAACAAGTACATCAAAAGTAAAGGTAACCTGAGGTCAATTTGGCTTAAGATTCTTTAATTCATTAACGATTTAAGGAAGCTTTGATGATTAACCACCATGTATTCCATTCTCAATATACCATTCATTTTGCAAAATTCCTCAATCATAATAAAATGCATGCTACTCTAATTAGGTCATAAACATGAAAAGAAAAGTATATTGGTTCATGTAAAAGAAAAGCAGTAAGTATAGTGCCTTCCCCTCCTACATTCACATATATTGTCATTTGAATGTATCCAATAGAGCATGAATTCATTGCTGCCCTTCGTAAAAGAAAAAAATCCATAAGCATTGACCTTACAAGAGTAGCGTATGCAACCACCTCACCTCATCCACTATCACCATCACCACCTCATCTCATCCACCATTTGCATTGTCAGCTATCATCTCATTCATCATCACCTCCTACCATATCTATTGCTTATCCTTAATTTGTATCGCTCTCACAATTAAATCTATGGTATTCAAATAAGTATGGTGTTGCTCCACAAGAACCAACACTCCAAATCTTCATGCAACATTAATCCCCAAAACCATGATGCCATAAGAACTTATATATGAGCAAAGTATTTTTTTGCATGAGGACATGCAAAACCTCATACATGGGGGTATGATGGGCCTCCCAAATTCCCATTTTTTCATCATGCAATATCACCATCCATACCCTAAAACCCTAGGTCTTTACCCCGTTCCATACCCTAATTCCATCAACTTGGTGCCAAATCACGTTTTATGTCTTGTGGTTGACTTTCATTATTTTTATTAGATTTTCTATGATTACTACATAATTTACTAATGACGGTTTGCTAAGCTCATTTTCACAGGGTTCCATCGCCAAGTTTCTTCACGAGCCAGTAAAGTACGAAATGGCCAATTTGGGGCTTTTAACACTTTCGGCATGCTTTCGGAGAAACCGAGAGAGGTTATCGTCAAAAATAATTTTGTAATACCTTTCGATAACTTGGATTACACCTAGTTCACTCATGTGGGTCTCTAAAAGGAAATTCACAAATTTGCCCAAATATGCAATAATTTTCAAACTTCCAAATTCCTCCTCGATTTCCGTACAGGTTCAGGTGAATGAAGAAAATATGGCACATGGGTTTTGGTCACCGTATAGCCAATTTACTAACCCTAAAATTATTTTCTAAAATTCCTTACGGTTTGGGAGATATGAGGAGTTCTCTAAGGTCAATTGATATAAAATAGCCAGATTTGTGCTTAGCAGTCAAATTTGGATCTGCGTATTTTTATGCCACAATTACGACCACAATTGATAAGTTCTTGTCCTCCATCCATGCATTGATAAAAATAAACATCAACCATTATCTATTCTAAGGCCATCTAGAGGAGTCAAACACATCATGAATTTGTGTGTTGTCGCATTTCATTTAGAATGTAATTAATCTCACCTTCATCTACAACATGTATAAAAATTAGAGTAGCAAGCATAGGAGGGGAGGTACTTGCATCCATACTGAGGAATTGAATCTCTTTTGTTATTGTTCTACTAAGAGTTTTCTCAAATGGAAATTCTCTTTTCTTTGGTTTTTCATTGAAAGAGAAATTTTGTTGCAAGAGTTGCAAATGTTTGATTAGTTATTTGATTCTCTTCATTTTACTGTAAGTCTCATACCCGGTAGTGGCAAGGGCCCACCGCCACTGGGCAATTTAATTTCATACCTTGTAGTCAATTTGATTGCTTTAAGTTTTAGTTTATTCCTTTGAATTGTTTTGAATAGGATTTCAATTTAATTTCCAACGTGGATTGATTGGGGTTAAGAGCTTTCAAATTCATTTTGTTTACATAACAGTGTTTTGGTATTTTTGACATATCTTGTTTTGGTTTCTAAGTGAACTAGTCTTCATAAGATTTGATTTCGTTCGATGGTAGATAAGTAGATTAATTAATTAGGCTGCATATTCTTTACAAGTTGATCTCAAATAGAAAAAGATGCATTTCTTTAGCTTCTCTTATGCATTCTTTGTTTTCAAAACAAATCAGCGATGAATGTAAAAACCTCTATCCACTATGTCCTCAACCCAGCACTGTGATTCTTTACCTTTGATTTAAAGCACCTTTCACAGTCTATACATGAGTGTTCTACCTCCTACTGCACAACAATGTTGCCCAACTGCAGGCACAATCCAAATCATAAGCCTGAATTGCATAGTGATCATCCCAATTTTGTCATAAGAGTCCGATTGAAAATGTTTAGCTGAATGAATGCTTTTTCATAAAGAAAAAGTGAAATTGTATTATATTGAGCCTATATAACTGCTCCAAATAGTACATTACAAGCTAATTGAGGAAACTAAGGACATAGGACACAATGCCAGAGGATGAGGTCCTATGAGAAAGATGTTGAAGCACAAAAAACATACACAGATACAAATATATTAGAACACCTCCAACAAAACTAGGAAGATGATCAGAGATAGATATAGTCATTCATACCATACAAATGCTTTGTAAAAACCAAAAAGATAAATAAAAACAGCGCTGAAGGACAAAAGCAAGAGATTAAAAGCCAGGGATAGCGAAATCCTGAATGATGAAGGACTCCTCGCCAGATATTACCTTCATGGACCAGGAACCTGTACCTAGATGAAGACCCTCCTTTGACAAGTAATCTGATTTCTGCTTTTGAGCTCTGAAGATGTGCTGAATGGAACACCCTCTCATAAGTCCCCCAAAAAACATGATCCTGTCCATCCAGTCTGCCAGGTGAGGGCACCTGATGAAGCTTTTACCGTTGACATGATCGACCATGGTTTTGGAGTCCCCATAAATAGAGATGGAATGAATGTAAAAAAAAATACAGAAGGAGAGAAGACCAGCAAGGGTCTTCGCCTCTGCCATGCTGTTTGTGCCCTTACCTGCATTCCAAGAAAAAAAGTATTGAATATTCTCGTCCATAATTATGAAAACCCCATGTCAATTCTCCCATGTCAAATTTTTATTGTAAAAAACCAGCCACGAGAAGAAAATTAATTTGGGAGAGCATCCTGTTTTCCAAAATGTTGACGGGAAAGTGGGATTAGAATACAAGGGCTTCAAACCAATTAGATCTGTATAAATATCTTTTATGCATACCTGTATATTTGCGTTTGACGTTTTCCATATTAAATAATCCTGCAGCCTGGACCGGAGAAAATCACAGCTTCTTAGTATGTTCCTGACTGAGTTCCAAAGACTAACCATAGACTCCGACATACCAAGATCTTCAGTCATTTTCCATAAAGGGAGAGGGCCTTGCCAACCTGCAATTAGCTTATCCCACGTGAAGAAACCTTTTCTATGGAGGAATATTAGGATCCTATCGGGAATTGAAATGCTCTCATGCCTGCTCATGATGGGATCAATTTCGATAAGGATTCTTCTACTAGATTGAAAGCACCATTTCAGGTTCCTTAAGAAATATTGTTCTATTTTACGGCAACTGAGCCAGATGGAAAAGCCATGCATTGCTCCAATCCTCCCTAAACGAAACTAGTATTCCATGCCTTTTCCTCTCAAATATTTCATTTTAATGGTAGTTCTCCACGACCCTTCCCCGAAGATACCCCTCCACAAAGATTTGCACAGGAGTGCTTTCCCGAAGGTCCTCATATCCAATAATCCCCATCCACCCAAAGTCTTCGGCCTAGAAATCTTTTCCAAAGTAGTGAGATGATATTTTCCTTGAACTGATTTGCCACCCCATATGAAATTTGTAGTGATCTTGTTCATTTTATGAATGACACTTGATGGGAGGAAGAAAATGAGAGCCCAATATACAGCAAGTTGCGATAGGACTGCTTGAGTTAGGACAATTCTTCCAGCCAGAGATAGACACTTATATTCCCAGGCGGATATCTTTTTGTAGTATCTATCAATAAGCCATTTCCAATCATCTTTAGAGTAACCCTTTCCCTTTATATGAAAACCCAAATATTTTAATCCATCCTTGATTGACCTCGTATCGATTCCAAACAAGGCGGAAATCCATTCCACTGTTTCCATATTGGCGCCATTGTGGTAGAGAATGGACTTGGACTTGTTTATTTATAGGCCGGTGGCACTTTGAAACCTATATAGAATGTCATTGAGACATATCCACGAAATCCTGCACAGGATTGCAAAAATAAGCACATCGTCAACAAATAAATTGTGCGAGATGAAATTGTTCCTGCAAATCTTCACGGGCTTGCATCTATTCTCTGAAACTACCTTATTGATATGAAGGCTTAAAGAGTTCATTGCTAAGCTGAACAGCAGTGGTGAAAAAGGGCATCCTTGACGCAGTCCCCTTTCTGCTGGGAAAAAAGAGGAAGGGATCCCATTTATAATGACAACATAGTTCATGTTCTCAATACATGCCATAATCCAATTTATGACATTTGATTCAGACCAATATTTGCTAATAAACACCTAATAAAACCCCAGTCTAAGCAATCATAAGCTCTTTGAAAATCAATTTTCAAAATGGTTGCTTCAGATTGATTTGAGCTCATGGAGAACAGGCTTTCCTGAGTGCTAGCTACAACATCCATTATATTTCTTCCCTAAAAGAATGCATGTTGGTCCTTTGATAATGAGATAGCTAATGTCGCTTTGATCCTCTCTGCTATGATTTTTGTGATAATTTTGAAAGTTATGTTGCACAAGGAAATCGGCCTAAAATCTCTAAAGGAGTCTGCTTCTAATTTCTTTGGGATGAGAGCAATCTACGTGGATGTTGTAATGTGATGAATGCTGCCTGAGATTCTTGTTGCTTCAACCATACTTAACAGATCTAGTTTGATGATGTCAAAGAAATGTATGAATAATTCTATTTTCCAGCTGTCCGGGCTAGGACATTTATCCTTCTTAAAGGCCTTCATAACTCCTAAAAGTTCTTCCTCTATTATAGGCTGGAACAGCTCATCATTTTTTCCATCATCAAACATTTGAGAGACCGGATCAATACCCCATAGGATATCTTGAAAGCTGCAATTTTCCCTTCTTTTGCATTGGTCTTTAAAATGTCTCATTGTTGCCTTTGAGATTTCTTGTTGAGAGAAGAGAAAACCTCCCTGACCATCACTAATTTTCCATATAGTGTTCCTCTCCCACCTGACATTTGCATACTTGTGAAAAAATTTAGTGTTCCTATCACCCTCCTCAAGCCAGATTTCCCTGCTCTTTAATCTCCATAAGACTTCCTCCTTCTTTAGAATATTTTGTTTTTTCCTTTTGAGTTCATTTAGGCGGCATCTCAAGCTAAAAGGGAGAGAGTTAGCTTTTAAAAACTAGAAATATCATCCAGTTCCTTTTGTATTTCTTGTAGAGCCAATCTGTCTAACTATCATTTTTTATGTTGCCATTATTTTACCACTTTTCTCATTGAGGACATATTGTCTCTAAAGGTCATAAAAGGAGGAAGCGAGCCTTTTGCAGATAATTCCTTCCAAACTTTTGTTATTTCTTCATTGAAAGTTGGGTCCTCTAGGAATGTTCTGTTGAATTTAAAGGGGAACCCATTCCTATACCCCTTTTCCCTCCAGCTGAATGAAATTAGCCTATGGTCGGAAATGAAGACATTTTCAATGGATGAAAAAGGCATGCCCATTTTGTCAATAATGCTGACATGTACTATAAATCAGTTTATCCTTTTAGCTATGTAGGCCTCTTCAATCCTTCCGTTATCCCACATAGGCGTTATTTTGGGCGGGACAACATCTACAAGATTCTTGTGGAGGAATTCATACTTAATTCGATCTGAGAGCGTATCTCTCTTCCTGCACTTTCCCCGTCGTTCTTTCAAGCTTAGAGTAATGTTTAGATCTCCTGCAATCATTAATGAATCAATGTCAAAGATTTCTAAATCAAAAAATTTATCCCAGAAGTGAGTCCTGTTCTTATAAGGGGCATAGATATTCAAGATATTGATGGGGCAGTTATGTCCTCTAATAAACGCTATGATGATAATTCCAGCAAAACATTTGTTGGCTTTAGCTTTGATCCAAGAAGGATCCCACAACCGCCAACGCTCCCGAAAGTCCCTTGGCTTCCCAGGCTGCCATATGCCACGAGGGAAACATTTTCCTGAAATAGGAAATGGATGCATGTTTGCTATGCATGGTTTCTTGGACTAGAATTATTTTTGGCATGGTTGAGAAGAAAGGCTCTTTGAGCACCAAAATTTTGAGCTCTGCTCCCAGACCTCGGATATTCATTGATATTATGAAAGTCATTTGGAGAGTTTTCCAGCCGCGCTTGCTCTAAGAGGCTGATTCTCTGTCATGTCAATGATGGGAATGTCTACAAGGGACAGGTTCCTAACTCCACAGTCCGCATCGTAAGTCCTCCCCTGATAGTGTCTGCTTCCCCCTTTGTTTTTCTTCCTCACTGTTATATTTTTAGCAGAGTTTGGGCTAATGAGTAGGGGCGAGGGATTCTGAGGCTTATGGATGGTTAAGGGCTCCATCTCGAGAGATTTTTTGCTTAGAAGAAAATCTAAGTCACTGTCATACAAATTTGTTGTAGATGAGACTAGGGAATTTAAAGGGGTGGAAAATACCATCGGCTCTTTGCCTTTTGAGGAGGGAAAAATGGATTTTATCGGGCGTAGACGAGGAAGATGAGATGAGGATGGATTAGGATCCCACTATAAAATCCTTTGGCTTGGAGATCAGTGGGGAGGAGGAATAGCTTTTTCATCCTTTGGTTCCGGGGAGGGGCGAGTAGAGAAAAGTTTGAAACTCTTTTTCAGCACTAAAATCAGTTATAGAGAAATATTCCGGCTTGGAACCTAGGCACAGAGAGCGATCTTGAGAGAAATACTGAGGAGAATGGATCTATTTTCCAGATTCTTGAGATCTTGAACACCCTCCAGATCTGTCGGTGTCAACCTGGCTGAAGGAGATAGCTTCGCTTCATCAGAGGACAATGGTGAAGTCGTCCGGACCTTTTCATGATGAACCCTTCTTTTTATAATCAGGCACCGAGGGCAATTTCTTATTAGATGTCATGTTTTGTGACAAGTGGCACATCTGAAGGGGATACCCCAAAAGTCTAGCCTTTGTTTTATTTTTAAGTCCCTCCAGGCAATCTCTATGTGATCCGGAAATCCTCCCCTATAGGCCTTTTCAATAAGTATCCAAGAAATGCGTTTGTCTTTTTCCCCTAGACACCATGGGTCAACGTAGACAAATCTTCCAATGGAATTACCTATCTCTGTTAAAGTCTCCTTGGACCACATCTCCAGAGGGATATTTGGGAGTTTGACCCAGATCTAATTACTCGAGGGGGTGTTTTTCAAAGGGTTGTATCCTATATACCACCTGTGGAGAGCGAGGAAACTTCCACCATGTACCCAAGGCCGAGTATGAATGGCTTCTACATCATTGGCATTTAAAAAATGAAAGCAGTACCATTCCTTCATGAGCTTTGATACAATGGGAAGGTATCCAATCAGTGGCTTCCACTGAGACACAAGCCAAGTTCTCATCACGGCATCATCCATTTCTGGGAAGTGCAATCTGCCCACCAAGGCAAGGTCCTAGAGGCTTTCTATACGCTCAGATAGGGAGGTATTATCCAGTTTTAAAGCAGCAAGTGGAAGAGTGGTTTTAACAGGGTTCTTGGTCTTGTTATAACAATTTGCATGTTCATGCAAAACATTTTGTGACTGGTCTCTATCCTTGTCAGCATTTGGTATTGTTGATTGAACAACCACGTCATCCAATGTAGATTGCCAACCTCCCGCTAACGTGGTACCTCACCAATTTTTCTCAGCCTGTATGGTAGCACGTACCATGGCCTCTGTGGCCAATACGTCTCACCCACCCTCCATGCGCCTCCAAATCGTCCAGCTAGCTTTTACTGTAGGATTTTTGTACTAGATAGATTTCCAAATCAGTTTTTATAAACTAGGAATAAATAATCAGCAGTCTGGCCTCTGAATGAAATGTCTGGATGATATAAAACCAAAGGTGGGGGATAAGACTTTTCTGACAAAGAACCTGGCAATCTGAAGACTCGGTAAGGAATGTTTTAATGGGCACGGATATATAAAATCCACCCTTCCAAGGATAATAACTAGGAGATGGATTGCCAAATTGGGAGATTGTATCGGCTATAAATGAGCATCTAACTAAGCGCTGAAAATAAGACCTGGATTAGGTAATGCTGGAAGTATGAATTAAGACTCTTCTGATAGAGGACTCACTATTTGAGAGAGGCTCAAGACCAGATAAGGATAGCTGTCCAAGACCAATTACTAAGATTTACTGCACTCAATTTGGCAAGGTGAAATGGCGTCAGTCTTGGTACCTTATCTCAGTGCCTTTTGAAAAAAACTGGGATAGGACACACAAAACCCTGGTCCCGTGAAGAGGATTCTGGTCCCGTGAAGTGGATTTGGAGGGAGAGAGTTACGAAACCTGCACATGAGCTATGGTGAAGGGCGGACCTTATCCAGAATTCTACCAAGGCTTGCAATGGAGTCTTTTAGCTTCGAAGGATAATTAACTAGATGATGAGTCTTGGTAGACTATGCAACAACAGTAAATTTCAAAAATGCACCACCAGGATCCTATCTTAAATCGAAAATCTAAACAGGGTTTATAGATTACAACAGACTGCTTCAGTTTGTGTATGAAAACCCAAAACATGCTGATAAAACCAGACTCTAAGCAATGGGACTTAAAACTTTGCTGGAAAAACTCGATTCCTTACCAGAGATACTAAATACTGGCCAAATTACAACTCGAAATTTCTTCCCATCTATAATATTTTAACAGTATCCGAGCTAGGATAAACATCAGTCTAAACAAGCTCACTATGACTATGAAATGTTAAAATTTTTCAAACAAGTGACTGCATTTCAGGAGCTTAAAGAGTAACTGAGTAGACTGTAGAAAGCTGAAAAACAGAAACAAGAGAATATTGACCTCTTACCAAGCGCAAGCCAAGTGGAGAGTAACTTTAAACCTCCAGCAAAACCAAAACCAGAGCATCGACACCGGAGATAATAGTGAAAGAGAAAGAAGGGAGAGGCTGGCCGCAAGGTCGACCCTGCACCAGTGCACGCAGGATGAGGAGAAAAGCTAGCCAAACTTCTTCCTTTCTGCAAAGGCTGGATTTGTAGAAGCTACTAAGGATTTGAGAGCAGAGAGGAGTAGAGTGAGCGTGTTAGTCTATAGAATGGCATGGAGGGTCATAAAGCCATATTCTGACAGATAGCTAGTACATCGAGCATCAGACGTGCATGGGCATTTAAACAAAAACGTCGGGATAATCGTGTCGGTGAAGAGCAAAAAATTAGACATGCATTGGCTCCACGCAATCCTGCATTGCACTGGTTGGTTGTGAGTGAGATATAGTCATGGCAGATGCGACCTGGTTGGTTTCCTTCAACATGCAACTCCACTCAGCTCCCTCGCCTCGTTTAGCTGAATGAATGTTGTGTGTGAGGTTTCTACAACAATAGGATTCGATTCACAGTGTGAAATATCGACCGATCAATATCATAAAATCATTAAAACTTAGCATAAAAATACTAGAACTTGCAATCGAACTTGGTTTTTATAATGATGGAGTGCTGAGATAGTTAAATCTACTTACAATTTTCTCTTTATATCTTACACAACACGTGTTAAGCTTTATAAATCAATTCCCAGAATAGAATTTAAAGGATCGTTTCCTTCTTTGATGGATTGATTAAGCAGAAGACTATTTTTAACTCAAACTTCTATTATTTAAAAAAAAACAGAGCATGATTTGGAGTTGTAGGGTCTTTGAGATTATATCAAAAGATTGTTTTTGCGTGTTTGCAGTAGTAGTCATAAAACAGAGTCATGTTATATCTTTAGCTAGGAAACAATACTTCAAATTGTTGTAGTAATAAAATAGAACCGAATAGATTTACAGTGTGAGGATTGAAGAATACTTTCATTTGGTAGAATGCAGTCTTGGCTTATTAATTCCTTTTACTAAGCAGCAAGATATTTTGAGTTTAATAGGAATAGTGTGAGTGTTGTACTTAGTCTGGTTTGATCAAATGCTTGTAGGATCTCAATTGTTTTGATAGATAGTCTCTACATTTCAATGTTTGAGTGTCTTTTTAGGAATCCAGAGATTAGTGTATTTTAAACTAGGACTCTAGAGATTAGATAGATTAGATAGTTTCCATTTAATTAAAATAGTTGAGAAGTGTTGGTAAGTGTGAGCTTTTAAATTTCATAAGTAGGAATGGTTTTGTAGTCTTATCATAGTTAAAGTAATAATTTAGCTTCAAATAGTTTTTGAGTACAATATTTTCTTTGGTTTGAATAGAGTCAACTTAATTTGCAATTTGATAGCATAAGGTAATTTAGAATTAGTTCACTTTCCAAAACATTAACATATATTTGGTTTCATAAGCAGTGTGACATCAATTCAATTTCCTTCATAAATTTAGGGCATTTCATTAAGATTTCATTTTGTTTCTTTAGAACCATTATTATTAAGGAAACTTATATACTCTAACCATTAAGCTGAGTCAAAAACGAAGTACAACTCGTGCTTACGAGTCCCGGATTGATAATTAAATATTAGGAGGATTAATTCACCAATTAAAACTGCCAACAAAATGTCAAAACTTTGATTGGGTCTTTGTAGGTAGGGTTTTATTCAATTAAGCAATGATTTGAGACTCATTAGAAACCACTCATCCAAAAATCCCTAGATCTGGGCATTGTGCTTCACAGGTTGTTGTTCAGTGATAGTGAATAACATTAAAGCCTCGTAACACTTTAGGGAGACCCCTCTGGCTGAAGGGCCAACTTGGACCTAAAGTGGCTAAGTTGGGTTCTTGGCACAATTTCTAGGCAATAAACTTCCTTTAAGAAATAGATACAACAAATATTTTGAGTGGTTTGTGTGTTTATTTGTTTGGATTTGGATGGTAATGTTACAGTTGAGGGATATACTTTGAATGGTTTGTGTGTTTATGTGTTCGGATTTGTGAATTTTACAGTTGTTGTGTTATTTCTATATGTGTATGTAATTGTCTGTTAGTAATTATTTGGTGATGAAGAAGGGATATAATCTTGTCAATAATTTGCAACAGGATTGATACAACACATCTATTTCATTTAATTTCAGGTATCACAACTTTTAACAACTAATTAATTCTTAATAGTGTCCCTCAAGGTACTAGTAAATATATCTTAAAGAGTAGTTTTAATAATTTACTAAGTCAAGATTACTCATGATATAATTTTTTCCTTTACAAATTCTTTAAATAATTGATTTCGTTCAATAATAATTTGATGATTTTTTTATCTAGAGTTTGTTTTGCAAAGTCAATAAAAGAATATATTTTTCAAATATTTTTATTGACTTGGTAAGCTTGCAAATTCTCCAAATTATCACATATCCATTTTATGAACATCTTAAATATGGATACTGAATAAACTTTTGATGAATTTTTTAAGAGATCATTTATTTTTAATGTTTATTAATATATCTATTCCTCTAATAAATATTTTGAATAAAGTGTTGTATGCAATTATCTATTAGTAGTTTTGAATATACGTAATCACTTTGAATGTTTATAAACATATCTTCCCCTCAAATAATATTTTGAATATATTGTTGTTTGCAATTTTCTAACAATTTTTTTTGAATATATTTCAAATATATGTAATTGTCTATCAGTTATTAGTTAGGATGGAGACAATCTTGTCAATATTTTTTTTTTAGAAAGATTGATTCTACACATCTATTTCATTTAATTACAAGTGTCACAAATTTTGACTGTTAATTAATTCTTAATAGTCTCCCTCCATGTATTACTAAATATATCTCCAAAAGTATTTTTGATAATTCACTGCTGCCTAAAATAATTTGTTTCTTTGTAAAAAAAATTTCTCCTTCAAAAATATTTTAATGATTTTTTAATCTATAGTCTATTTTACAAAGTCAATAAATAATGTGTTTGATTTTTTTAATGAATGGGAAGGTTTACAAATTCTCTAAATTATGTACTTCTCCAAACAATTAAACATACAAGAATTGAGAAAGAAAACCACACATGTTTATTGATGGCACTGGTATAGATAATTAATGTATGGATTTATCATGCAATTTATTTTCATGTTAGGATTTTTTATGGAGTTACTTTTGTAAAATAAATTAATCTATATTTTTATTTCATCACATCTCCATTTCTATATCTATTACAAATAGACCTTGAATATCATTTTGAGACGATTTGTTTTGAATGTTTATAAATATATCTTTTCTCTAATAGATATTTTGAATATATTGGTGTATGTAATGTGATTCAATGTTTTGTATTGATTTAATTTTGGGTTGGTCAAGAGAAAATGATAAATGAGAAATCATGTTAAGTTTTCAATTAAAAGGAAACTATAGACTGAAGTAGTGTAGTTCAACAGAATTTTAATTTTAATTTGTATATATGATAAAAATATTTTTCTAATCAGGATTCGTTCCTTCTTATAGAATTTCATCTTGTGAACTTTATTATATTATATCTGCAAAAGATTAATTTATTTCCTGTATTTTTAGATAGTTCAACTATAAAATTTTCAAAATTATGTCAAGGATAAAGAACAACATGATATTCACTAAAATTGTACAGTATTCAGAATTGAAAATAGGAGTGTGCAATTACCATAATTATTTAACTACCTCTTTCATTCAATTTTTGTAGAGTATATTCACTATATTTACATTATGATAGAAATTGAAATGTTCACAATGTTTTTGTTGTAATTGTCTTTATTTAAATTAAAATGCATAATTCCAATCGATTAGGTCATGTATAAAAATGTAGAACTTTCAAATTTATGTCAAAGATTGATATAATGTTTACTAAAATTGTACAGGACTCGAAATTGGAATTATGAGTGTGCAATTACCTTAATTATTTAACTATCTCTTCTTCTTTTTTCTTTTGATTTTCGGAAGAAGGAAAATACCATCCATTTGTTAAATAATCCTTAGGGATTTTGCATATAATTATGATTAGGAAATAGATTAGTTAGTTCATGTATTTTTAGTTATGGAAATAGAATTGTCTCCCTTCAAATTTGATTGTATAAATATGTCCTTCTGTGTTTAATAAATCATCGCAAAATACTATATTTTCATTATGGTCTTCTCCAGGCACTTGTAACAGTGGTATCCGAGCACTGGTTTTGGAAAATCATTGAAGTCATAGTGCCTCGTCTGGACTCCATTGTTGCAGAAGTTGCAACTCGTCATGGAACCAACAAAGTGCGGTGTGTGACCCGATTGAGTGTTTTTTGTGGAACTTAACCTGGTAGCTGGCGGCGTACATGACCTAGTGTGACTTGACTGGAAGATGAAAGTGCATTGGTGGTTTTGGAAAACATACTGAAACCACAAACCAGTGGTTTTGACAAACTGTTGTGTGTCATTATATTGAACCAAAAAGCACACGTTTGAGTGCTAAATGCCTTTATAACCACCTAGGATCACTGCCCACATTAAATTTTGGCGGATGAGGTGTTGTTGAGACCATTGGATTATAAGGAAGCGTCATTGATTTGTTCTCACATGCACAACATATAACTATCTCCACTGCCAGATTGTTGATACGGCATTTGATGTCGTTTTCTGGATGTTTTTGAATGTTGTTCGTTGGATGTATGGTTTGAATGTTGAATACTCAGTGTTTAATTCAAAACTAAATAAATTCATTATTAGATTAATTAAAATTTTATTTTTGAAATGGAGGTAACAAATTCAAATAAGTTTTTTTATCAGAAGAAGATTAATACATTATTTTTTCTACAAAATGAATTCTTTGGTGTTTTTAGTTGACGTGTTTTGTCTGGAAAGGAAAATTACCAGAAGTGGTACAAGAAAGTTAAAAATAAACTTATTTTTAATGATTTGTGGGATGAAGTTTATGAAGGAAAAGGAGGTAACGCCCCAGAACTGCCTAATGATGAGAAAAATTTTGCAATCTAGGGGAGTGAGGATAAAAAGGCCTATGCTTTAATTTCTTCTTCAATCATAGAAGAGGTAAGCAGTTACATAATTCAAATTAAAACAACATATGAAGCAATAACAAAATTAAAAGAGCTTTATGATGCACATTCACAATTGGAGATAATCCAATTATTATTGAAGTTGATTAATCTAGAAATGAAAGAAAATAATCCATTGAAACTTGCTTCTGAAATTAAAGCTATTAATCATGAAATTGAATCTACTAGATTCAAAGTTGATCTCCAACTTACTGTCTTTATAAAATTCCTTTACCTGGTTATTCATACTAATTGGAGTCCCTCCAAGCTAGTGGGCAATTAAAAGATTTAAATTTTGACAAATTGGTAGGAAAGATAGCAGAAAGAGAGAAGGAGTTTGGCAATAAATAAACTATACATAATTATAATACTAAAACATTATGTATTGCTCAAAAAGACCAAAAACCTCTAGAATAATAAATAAGAAATACTAAGGGTATTAGATGACAAGGTAGGGGGAATTATAGAGGTGGGGGGGCAAAAATAATCGGTGAGATAGACAATGGAATGATAAACAAAAAAATATTTATCATAAAACAACTATAAAATTATTTAGATGTGGTAAAATTGGTCATACTTCTATAATTCTTTGGGAGAAAATTAATGAAAGAATAGAACAATTGCTTGAAAAGAAAGATCAACTAATTCCAGAAAAAGGACAATTTTCTAAGAATGCCCATTATGTTGTTTCCCATTATAATTTTAACATGGAAGATATATTTAATACCTCTTTTTCTTCATGGCATGACAGTTGTATTCTAGACACAGGTGCCACTTTCCATATGACCTCTAGAAGATATTTGTTTGAAAAATGCAGTGATAATATTGTTGGAGTAGTGTATTTTGTTGATAAGTCTCAAATCAAACCATTAGGGATTGGTTCTATTTAGTTAAAAATTCATGGACTTGCATATTTTACTTTAAATGATGTTCTTATATTCCATTGTTCCAAAGGAATTTATTATCTCTTGTACAAATAAGACAACAAGGACATTCCATACACATTTGATGGAAAAGTGGAAATTCAAAGAGAAACTAGCAATGGAATTGTAATGATTGGTGTGGAAGAAGATAAATTATTAAAGTTGAAAGGTATGTCATTTGTTGTATTAAATACTAATCATTTGGTCTAGCAAAATGATACCCTATCATCATATTTTTTTTTTTTATCCTCGCTTCAGTCATATCAATTATGAAAGTATTAGAATTATGAGACAGCAGGGGATTAAGGGACTTCCAACAGTTCCGAGAAAACTGACTCCATGTAATTCGTGTATATTGGGGAAGCATCACAAATAGTCTTTTCAAAGCTCTACTTCTAGGGTGTCGAGGAAATTAAGTCTCATACACTCAAATTTATGTGGACCTATGCTTGTAACAAAGGATAATGGAATTAAATACATATTGACTTTTATTGATTATTATTTGAGGATGTGTTGGGTCTATCTTCTTAAGGAAAAATCACAAATTTTTTATGTGTTTAAAAATTTTCATCCCTTGATTACAAATGAATCTCAACTTAATGTTGGTACTATAAGAACTAATAATGGGGGAGAATATACTTCACATGTTTTTGAAATACATTTGCAAGAGAATGGAATCAAAGACCAAACCACAATACCTTATAATCCAAAACAAAATGGTGTTGCAAAACAAATGAATAGAACACTGCTTAATATGGTTAGACCAACATTGTTTTTTAAGAATGTAAAATTAATTTTTTGGGGAGAAGCACTGTTTTGTGCAACTTGTATTAGAAATCAGTGTCCTTCCTCTATTATCAACAATAAAACTCCATATGAAATGTGGTATAAACGTCTTCTTGTTGTTCAACATTCTAGAAATGTTGGTTCTTAATGGTATGCTTTGATTCCTAAACAACAAAGAAATAAGTTGAGTGAAAGAAGTAGAAAATGTATAATTTTGGGGTATTCTATGACTTCTAAGGCATACAAATTGTATGATGAAGAGAATAAGAAGATTATTTTTTCAAGAGATGTATTTTTTCTTGAATGTGATAAAGATACACTCACTATTGATAGGCGAATTAATCAATTAGAGAAGTTTGTGCTAAAGAATTTTTAGTATGAATCAGATAATATTCTTCCACATCCTGAAGGGGCATTCCCATATTATATCAGTATGTGGATTTTCCTTCTCAAAATGGCGATAATAATTCTGATGCTAAAGAGAAATTGGATGATAGAAGTTTTTTTGTAGGGATAGCAGGGACAAAGATAACAAGAACTAAGAGTACGACAAAAAGTAATGAAGAGTCTACTTCACAAGATGAGAAACTTCCTTCACAACTTCTATGAAGATAAACTCATATCAGAACATTCCCGAGGAAATATGATGATTTTGAGACAGGGAGTTCTTCAGGTAACTATTCTCATTGCGAATTAAATTTTTTTGTTGATCATGAACCTACTTGTTTTGAAGAAGATGCTAATTATGATCAGTGGAAAGAAGCAATGCAAAAGGAATATGATTCCCTCATAAAAAATGACACATGGATGCTTGTGGATCCTCCTATTGGCATCAAACCTATTGGTTGCAAATGGGTTTATAAAACTAAAGTATAAAACTAATGATTCACTTGATAAGCACAAGGAAAGACCTGTAGCAAAGGGATATGAAATGAAAGAGGGTGTTGAATATACAAAGAAATTTTCCCCTACATCTAAATGGGGCACTATTAGAACTCTATTTGCTATTGCAACTCATAAACAATGGAAAATTCATCATATGGATATTAAAAATAGATTTTTAAATGGCGATTTGAAAGAAGATGTTTACATGTTTCAACCAAAAGGTTTTTCTGTTAAAGGGAAAAAACAAAAGGTATGCAAATTAGTAAGTATTTGTGTGGATTGAAACAAGCACCAGGTGCATGGTTGAGAAACTAACTGAACATATTCTTAAGTTAAATTATAGCATTTAAACCTAGATGATGCAACTCTTTTAGTCAAAAAAGTTGGAAGATCAATTGTATATCTAGTTGTCTATGTTAATGATAGATGATCACAAGGAAAAATCATGAATATATATAACCTATTAAGAAAGAATTGCAAAAGGTTTTTGATATGAAAGATTTAAGTTTACTTCATTATTATCTTGGATTTGAATTTGATTAAAAACCCCAACATGTTTTTATCTCTCAGAAGAAATATGGGAAAGTTATTGAATAAATATGGTATGATGGATTGTAATCATGTTGCTACACCAATGGAGAAGAATTTGAAACTCACTTCAGAAGAAGGAAAACCATTTGGATATCCAACAAAGTACATACAACTTGTTGGAAGTTTGGTTTATTTATCTATTACTCGTCTTGATATAACCTTTGTTGTTAGAATACGTTCCAAATTTATTCATCACCCTTGTGAGGGGAATTTGGTGGCAACAAAAAGAGTTATGAATTATTGAAAAGGAACCCAAACTTATGGCATCAAATATTCCAAAGTTTTAGACTTCCATCTTGTTGGTTATTCAGATTCTAATTTTGATGGAGATAGGGAGAATGGAGTCTCTACTTTTGGCTATTTGATGAAACTTGGATCAACAACCAGCAGTTGGAGATCACGCAAGAAATTTGTTCCTGCTAATTCTACCACTAATGTCGAATATGTTGCAACATCTAAAGCTACAAAAGAAATCATTTGGATTTGAAAAATAGTTTACGATTTGCAGGAGAAAGAAAAAGATTTAACTCCTTTATTTGTCAACAACTATTTTTCATTTCAATTATCCAAGAATCGAAAGTTTCATGATCGAACCAAACATATCAACATTAGGAATCATTTGGTTCGACATCATGTAGAGGCAAAAACAATTCATCTGACACAGTGTCCAACTTCAGAACGAATCACAGATATCTTTACCAAAGTGGTGGGGTGTGAAAAGTTTGAAAAGTTTAGATTTGTACTTGGTCTGTCAGATGTCCCTTCGGATTAAGGGGGGGAATGTTGAATAATCCTTCGAGATTTTGTATATAATTATGATTAGGACATATATTAGGTATTTCCTATAGTTTTAGTTATGGAGCCATAACTATCTCCCTTGAAATATGATTGTATAAATATGTCCTTCTGTGTTTAATAAATCATCGCAGAATACTGTATTTTTATTATGGAATTCTCGAGGCACTTGTAACAACATTTGTACTATATTGACTATCATTCAATCTTTGTAGAGTATATTCACTATATTTACATTGGGATGGAAATTGAAGCGTTCACTATATTTGTGTTGTAATTATCTTTATTTAAATTAAAATGCATAATTGGAATCAATGATTTGAAAATTCCTTTGGGCACCTAGTTTTTGTATAACTTAATCTTTATTGAACTACTAAGCTTAAAAAATGGTAATTCAAATCGGATTCCATGGGACATTGATTTGGTAGTTTAATAAAACATTACTTAATTTCTTTATAGCCCCCTTTTATCTCACACTACTAACATTGAGTTTCAATTTTTTTATGAGAAGATCCCTTAAAGTATGACCTCTCTCCATGGGCAAGTTATTATGTATTTATGAGATTTAGAAAAAGGGTTGTATAGCTATTCTAATTTTTGGAGATGTGTTAAAATATACATAAACAATTTTAATTGTATCGTGATTTATTTATTTATTTTTATTTAAAATGTAATTTTTAAATATATAAATGAGTTTAGGATCTTGAAAAAACTTTGAGGTAGTTTTATTGTGCAGAAATAATAGTTCAAATTTAAAATCAAAATGTAAATTTATGCTAAGAACATGTTGTTAAATCTCTATATCTGGAACCTCATCAACACCTTTTAAGATCTATAGCTCGGTCATATTGATCACCTACACACAAGATGAACAAGCCTATTTGGCCTATCGACCCCATTCTACCTCTTGAGTATTTTAACAGCTGGATGTTCATGAAATATTGAGAAATTGTTTTAAATGGTGGAAGGTTGAGATGGTATTGAAGTGTTGAGAAAAAAAATCATCATCTCCCATATGAACAGGTGTGTTTATCTAGGCGGGATATTAGTGATTAGGGTCTTTCCAAGTTCATTCATACAAAGGAGATTACATGTTTTGTGGAATGATGATTATTAAATGAAAACCCACTTAGAAGGATGTATATTGGAAAAGAGAATTTAGTTTTGATAGGAATCAAAGGCAACATATACCTCCTCCATAGTTATGTGCTTGTAGTGCATTGGATGAATTTGTGTGGATAAAGGTTTATCAATGATCATATTTTCCACCAATATATGTACGATATAAGATGTGTATGGAATTAGAAGTTGATGTGAAAGATACTTAACCTCTTTGGAAGTGTTTATATAATTCATTTATGCCTTCAATAGTTAAATGAAAATAAATAGACATGCTTCTTTGTTCCTTAGCTAAACTAGGATATGCTACTTGGGAGGATGTAGTGACTATACGTCAAGACTACTCCTCACTTTTCACCATTTGTTATGCATATTTTGACCTATATAGCTACCTCTGTTGGGGCCCTATTTGTATTTTCATATGTTTTATTTATAAACACTAGGAAATACTAATTCATTTCAATTGGACAAATGAAAGTACTTATAAAAAAAATAAAAACAAATGCACTTGATGAATTATGGATTTTTATATTCAAGTATTTAATGTATGAATTAGCTGATATATGATTTACCTCATTTATGGGTTATTTGGATATGATTTATCTAGTGTATGAATGATCAAAGTGACGATATATCTAATTTAAGATTTACTTCCAATATGTTGTTATGAATTATAAAATTGGCACATGGATACAAGACATAATAACATGATGATTAAGATCACCTATCTATATATATTTATATGTACGATATAAGATGTATATGGAATTAGAAGTTGATGTGAAAGATACTTAACCTCTTTGGAAGTGTTTATATAATTCATTTATGCCTTCAATAGTTAAATGAAAATAAATAGACATGCTTCTTTGTTCCTTAGTTAAACTAGGATATGCTAGTTGGGAGGATGTAGTGACTATACGTCAAGACTACTCCTCACTTTTCACCATTTGTTATGCATATTTTGACCTATATAGCTACCTCTGTTGGGGCCCTATTTGTATTTTCATATGTTTTATTTATAAACACTAGGAAATACTAATTCATTTCAATTGGACAAATGAAATTACTTATAAAAAAATAAAAACAAATGCACTTGATGAATTATGGATTTTTCTATTCAAGTATTTAATGTATGAATTAGATGATATATGATTTACCTCATTTATGGGTTATTTGGATATGATTTATCTATTGTATGAATTATCGACGTGATGATATATCTAATGTAAGATTTACTTCCAATATGTTGTTATGAATTATAAAATTGGCACATGGATACTAGACATAATAACATGATGATTAAGGTCACCTATCTATATATATTTTGTTATTATGTATATGCATGAATGAGAACTAACCTGCACATTAGAAAGAACTATATGACAACCAATAATCGCACTTCTCATTGGGAATGGTGATACATCCAAAGAGTAATAGTATGATGTACATTGTTCTATTATATTTTGTATCTACTTGATATGCACTATCATGACATGGGTAAAGTGTAAATGACAAGTGACATGACTATCTAACTGGATTATTCAATGGCAAGTATCTAACTAGCACTGTAGTGTGGTCCATGTTAAGGTGTTGGACCTAGTTTTGAGGATGGCTAGAGGCATTTATGATACTGTGACCTCCAAGCTTGGAATCATGGGAGGGCAGTGATTGACACACACCCCTAGATGTGTCATGACAATTTCCAGTTTCCTGTTGGGGAAGTTAGGTCAAGACAGTTGACGCTTATGCCATATTGGTTTTATCAATGGTTAGATCGACGTAGCCAATGCCATAGTATATTTCAACAGAGGATGGATAGGATGGAAGTGGAAGTAGATTAGGGTGGATAAGAGGTTAGAGGTTAGTTGGAAAATCTTGGTGGGAATTGGTATCATTGTTTGACTTACTTAATTTGACTACTATATCTCTCTTTATTTTTTTATGTCTTATTGTAAAACTTCTTTCAAAATCCTTGTGTCATTTTCACTCTAACTTTGGGACAATGTTTTTTGAAGGAGGGGTGTATATAATGCCCTACTTGATCCTGTCATGTTAATTTTGATTAGAGTTATAATTATTAAGTAATATTGGTATATACCTACACTTTTGAATATGTAATTTTATTTTATTGATATGACTTATTATTTAATTCCCAAGGTGTCTTCTCAAATTTACTTTTGGATAAGATATGGTCTTCTCCAATTTATTTCTAAATTAAATATCATATTTCAATTACCAATGTGTCTTCTCAAATTTACTTTTGGATAAGATATGGTCTTTTCCAATTTATTTCTAATTTAAATATCAATATTTCAATTCCCAAGGTTTTCCAAGTTGTCTTATCCAATTTAATTCTGAATTAAATATTAATATTTCCATTCCCAAATTGCCTTCTCAAATTATTTTAGGATAAGATGTGGAAAGGAAAGTCAATGTCATTCAATTAGAAGGATGAGAGAGTATCCATGGCTTTTATGGTAGGTGCTTGAGGTGGATGAGAGAAAGAGACATAAAGGGGAGGAGGATGAGAAGGGAAGGGGTTATCCCCGGTCTTTTTTTTGGTATGGGAAGATTTTAATTGGGGAGGAGAGTGGAGAAGGAGAATGGAGAGAATGGAGAGAAAAAGGAAAAAACTAAAACTTGGATCTATAAGGCAGAATTGGTTTTAACTTGGATACACTACAATTGGTTGGACTTGGCTTCGGAGGGCTAGGGAACTTGTGGAGGTTCCTTGTGCTAAGAAATCCTTCTTAGTTGGCTGGGAGGTAAATTTAGTTAGGTAGCTCAACTGAAGCATCTCAACAAAGTTAGGAGCATTCTAACCAAGCTACTGACACATGTATTCTTCCATTTGTTGATCACTTATTTAAATGGATGTAATGAAATTTCTTGTTTGTTTAATATGTTGTAAATAAATTTTACTTGTATATTATCATCAAATAAATGTTGAGCTATAAACAGGTTATTTCCTTCTTATTGTGTTTAAATTAAGTGATAAATTTGGTTTAGTTAGAATACGTATATTAAGTCCTCACAAATACCTTAAATTTATAATATTAATCTCTTTGATTTATATCTCTATATAATATATAATTATATAATCTCTCTCTCTCTCTCTCTCTCGCTCTCGATATATATATATATATATATATATATATATATATATATATATATATATATAGTATATATATATATATATATATAATATATATATATCTTGACCCATTGACGGTCCTGGACCCGCCAACATGTCAAGGGATATCCTCGGTAAGAAGTCCCAATTAGACCTCAGACTATTTGGTGTAGGAGTCCTAGCAGTGGGTTGTACGGTAATGACTTGACCACGATTTCGCACAAATGCAAGTAGGATAACTATGTCAGTAGCAAGGGTGTGACATATGTAGTGAGCCAAGGAAGGTGCATGAGAGGTTCTAACATACGGGGGTTGAGATGAGTACACCCCTTGGAAACATGTGATAGCATGGAGTCAAGAAGGGAACAAATGAGCAAAGATGCATTACAACATGGAAGGAAAGTTAGCTAGCAATCCAAAGTGATGGTTAAACCAACAACACATTTCAGAAAGATTCATACATACATACATAGAAACATATACATGCATGTGTAAGCAAACATATATATATATCATTTAGAGTAAACTAGATAGCATAGAATACAATACAACATATGCATGAAATGTGCTAGCTCTTGTTATATTAAGAAGTGTAAGTTCCAGTTATACAATACATCCATGTCCAACCACTAGTTCCGACAGTGGAATGTTACAACCCCAACCACCTGCTCTTCCAAAGAGATGTACTAGCTCTACGCAGTGGAGAAGCCAAGGCTCATTACAATACTATTCAAGATCTCTCCAATATAGTCTTATTGGAAGCTTAGCTGACCAAAAGCCTCTACAATGAGTTATGAGGGACTATTTATAGCAAAGGGTGGGGTGACCCTTGACATTCCCCTTTGTGATAGTTCATCCACCCTCATGACGTTTCATCTACTCTATGATTGTTATGTCTACTATCGACACTTGAGCTTACACTTGACAAAATGTTACATTACAATGAACATGTACCCATGTGAGACAAAACGGCTTAAGCAAGCATGTCTAGACATCACTATGACTCGGACAACTATTGGAAGACCAACTCTTCAACATCTTCATTGTGATTGAAAGTAGCAAAATAATGCCAAGATTGGTAGTCTGCAATGGTGTCCTTGTGCTCCAAGGTGACATATTTCTGGAACCTGACTCTTACCTCCATAGCATCCAGGTACACTGCTCGGGCTCTTCTGTCCAACTTGTTTGAAAGCATGTGCATCATTGTCTTTAATGTGGTTGGGCCAGCAACATGCTTGTGCATGATGTCTGCACTGATGGGAAAGTTTGGGCTAGTGCCAATGCGCATCAACTTGTCAAAGTACGAGTCAAGCTCTAGTCAGACATGTGCCTTTTTCTTAACCTGGGAGAGAGTCCCAATAGATGGGATCATGTGTGCATGCGCCACAATATCGATACTCTTAAATACACATATATGGGAAGCCTGTAGACTAGTGATGAGTTGTGGGAGCTCTTCATATCTTCAAATCTGACTCCATATGCGTGCCTTCAACTCGACCACTCTGGGCTTCATCATCTTAGGCAAGTGAAGCAAGGCTCCCTTGTATTTCATCATCCATGTTTGCATGTAATCAACAACAGTAAGCACGTTCGATAAGATATGTGCTCTTCTAGCACATCACTGCTGCCATCCATTGAGATGGACGACCCCCTTATGCACGTACCAAACTTGGAATACAATGCTTGCATAAATGTGTCAAGGGACAATACTTCATCTAGTATTTTATTCTTCAGTTCAGCTCAGGTGGACACTTTCATGAATTCTCCTCCTTGCTTGGCCGTTTGTAGATCCTTAGCCATTCTCTCATTCTCAACTACCAGAAAGCGAACAATTGAGCTAGTGGCTTCAGCATATGCTCTAGTGGCATCAGCCAAGGCTACTAGATGTTTATGAATGTCAGACATGGTCATTCGTTCTTCATACTGTGCAAGAGATGTATGATCCTTCGGAGTTGACACTCTGTGAGACTGCACAACTCTATGCTAAGATTCATTGAATGAGATGTTGTGCATCTCTCCTTCCCGTTGATCTCCAAGGATCTCACTGTATCCTTGGTCACTTCGGACTTGCTCATGTTCTAGATGTGGTGAAGCTGGTGAGTCGACCTCTTGGTGGTAAGGCATGAAGTTGATATCCCACTCTAACTCCTACTACTCCATGACTGTATCCATCCATCCAAGTACTCGCTCTATATCCTGAGAAAAGTCTTGCTCCTGCAATGGTTCACCCTACTCACCTGATGCCAGCTACTCTGATGAGTCCACTACTTGTTTGGGCATTGTTTCATCCATCTACATATGTTGTGCCCCCTACTGTACTTGTTATTGTTGCGCTTCCCTCTCCTGTTTGTACAACGCTTGTTCTTTTCAGAGTTTCTCCTTCAACTCATGCAACTCCTTCTCTGTTTCCTCCATTCTATGTTTCTCCCTCTACCTTTACGTGATTCGCTTATCACATTGTTGGCTTTTCACCTCTATAGTCATATCTTCTTTCTCTACAAGTGGATATGCTTAGAACTTGCAGCTTTTCTCTTCCTCCATGTGATCGACAATCTTCCTCTTGCCCTTGTCATGCACTGATATGTTCACCTCTATTGTTGATGCTGCTTCTGGTGCTCTCGAGGATGTTGCTTCATGTTGCTTCACTAACCACTCCACAAAAATGTTGACCTATTCATTAGGTCTAGAGAAAATGTAGCAATATCTCCATGGGTCCTCCTCCGCCCAATGAAATTCCCTGTGGATCAAGTTGAATTGTACTCTCGTGCAATGATCTTTCACAAGGTAGTGTGGGTCATACGGATTTTCACTTCAGAGGTTGAATGGATACTTCTTCACCTGCTATGATTTGACATCTGCATGCTTGAAACTTCATATCTCAAATAACCCAATGCGCAATGGAAGAGCGGGGCAAGGTGCCTTCTTCTTCCAGTGCAGCCTAGTTGTCAATCCTATCAAGATTTGATATGCTACTTCCAGCATAATGAGCATGTCCAAGGAAAACTTTTGTAGAACATGCAGAGGCTTATCCACACTGTACATCCATATGAAGGTGTCGAATGGTGAGGCATTCTAATCATCTATGTCTATCAGTGCCTCCATTGCTGCCATCGACATGCAGGGTGGATCCTATTCAAATATCATCATGTAAACTGGGGTGACAAAATGATCGGATAGTCATGTGATAACTCCTTTGAAGTTGCATTCAGATAACATCTCATAATAAGTGTTCACAATAGTCTCCGCTAGTGACTATGCCCACTTCAAGCCTAGGAACTCCTGTCGAGCACGAATTGCATCCAAGATGTAGGCAGGCATGTAGATTTCTACTTGCATACCTCTGGGCAGTTTTTGGGCCCCTGTTACATGTTCCTTCAGCTGATGAGCCAACATGTCAGACAAGTTGCAAGGTTTTCCCTCTCGGGCTAGTTGGTCCAACGCAATCACCCAACTCTGTGGGAAGGTTTCCATGATTTCTTTTTCATACAGTCGAAATGTGAAAATGAACAAGTATTGACATGCCTTTCGTAGTATCCTTGTCTTGTAGACCTAGTTGGGTGTCATCATGAATCTAGCAGGCTCCTTTATCCAGTTCTTCAGAATGTCTCTGGAGTTGGCATTGTTGTTGGATAAGCTGAAGGGAGTCTCCATGATAGTCACGAGCTCTGACATCTGATACATCTCATCATAATCCTCTGCCCTAAAGTTTTCAATATTCATCCCGTTGACACTGCTCAAGGTCATCGTCTCAAGGTCATTGTGCGATACGATCCATTGTACCATGTTCGCACATGGGAACACGGGGTATCTGCATGCAATCTGGTACAAGCCAGACTCATGAATGTTCACGTATACCTGGCAGTCTTCGAGGTCTTCCCAAAATGTGCCTATAAATGCATCATTGACCTCTTGCCATTTCAGCTTGATGTCCTTGTCAAGAATCAACTTGGTATCTTCATAGATCAGTAGACTTGCAGACACTCACTCAATCGCTGCTCTAGTTGCACTTCCATCAGTGTTCCTTGATCCTGATCTCTTGGAGACCATTGATCCTGAACTGTGAAGAGGTGGATGAACACCTATGAGATCTGGAGACAAAGTGACATGCATGGAAATAAATCTATCAACAAAAACCAAAGACAATTCAGGAATGACATAACACATACCTAGGGATTGATAGGAAAAGATTCCACAATTTCTTTTGGGAGGATGAGTGATTGGCTACCAGAACTGTGCAAAAGGTAGTCTGCATTGTTTGGGAGGCATGACTGGTAGTTGGAATTCCATAATGCTCAATCCAGGCTAACTACAAACTATTGGAATTACGTAATGTGCAATTTCAACATGCAATGGTTGTAGCCTCAATGACTGCATTGCATAATTTTCTGGGCCAACAGCCACTATCCCTAAAAATTGCACAAACAGACTTGGGGAACAATTTCTGGGAAGAAATTTGCATTTCTGGAGTGGAAGGCAAAGCCTTCCCTCTCAAGATTGCACAATGTTGTCTTGGTGAGGTAGAGTCTGAGCCAAGGCTGCCTAGACCCGCCGACGGGAAACTGAAAGCAAATGTGAAAGTGAATGCATGGCGATACTGAGTGTAAGCATAAGCAAATGATCGTGCATGCAAACAATCAATGAAAGATTCATAAAATGGAACAACATGCATGTGGGTGAAGCAGGTCGTCGAATCTGTGACCGTTCATGCAAAACAATTTCATGCATACAACAGTAGTGAGATAGCAACGAAAAATGAAATGGTCCTATTATAAGCTAGTATTCATGTAAATGACAGCAAGCATTCAAATAAATCAAACAAATAACACTTACACAAGCAAAAACACAAAAAGCGACAAAAATGTTGTAAAAGATAAGTTGAGACTGCTTACTCGTGAATAGTTGAGCCGGATGTGTGGAAGAGTCCTAGAGGTGTTGTGGGATGTTAGAGCTCCAAGATCGATGTGAAGAAATGACCTATGAAGCATCAAATAAATAAGTTTGAAGCTCATGACGTGCATGCCACAAATCTAGGAAAAAGTGACACTTGGAGGAAAGATTCTAAAATGATCTTTGCATGTAACCTAGAGCTGCTAAAAATAGCTCCCTAAAATATATGCATGATTTTTTTCATGATTCTTTTTCTATTCATGGAAAAGGCATCCCATGCATGCAAGTCAAGTTTCCTTGGTCCCGGGTGGAACTAGTCAAACCAACTATACATGCAAGAGCCTGCTCAACTGCTGGCAGAAAATGCTCATTTCTGGAAGGGAGCTGGGCTGATTGCCCAAGAGATTTGCACAATTTCTGGGCAGAGTATTTGACTTCTTCCCAGGATTACGCAATTCTTGGATTGAGCATCCTTGCTAGGAGGAATTGCACAATTTTCTGGATGAAGCTTGACTGGCAGAATTATGCAATTATGGAGCCTAGTAGGCTGCCAGACTGAACTACACAATTTCTGGAGGGAAGGCTGGTTTCCCTCTAGAATTGTGCAATTTCTTGAGGGTGATGCTCAACCTACAGCTAGACCAAGTCCGTAGAAATGGCCTGTGGGGGGAACGCAACAAGATTTGATAAACAGATTGCCTTTCTGCAAGAAAATCACTGAAGCTTGTGTAATTGACGAAGCAAGACATGTTGTTGTGAAAGGTTGGTAGGGATGCTCCAAAATGAAGCTATGGAAAAATTTTAGAGGGTTGCTATAGCCGCTACAACACTTGGCGACACACTAGTATAAATCATCTCTCTGAATGGAGCTTATTCGTGAAAAAAAAATCAAACACCTCTGGAAGTATTGTTTAGTTCTTAGTTCTTCTTGGTTTCACACTAGCCTAATTGCAAGATGTAGCATCTTCCAAGCTCTTGGTCGATTGACATACATTCCAAGCCAAGGCAACATAGTTGTTTCGATTGGGGTTGAGGGGTATATTTATGCACAAGCAGTATACTTGTATGAGTCTTATTTTCATCTCTAGTGTTGCTCTACTTCCAGTAGACCTCGAAAGTACCACGACGAAGTCACGCAGGAACACAAGTATCGCTCCACTACCAATGAGCCTGGTCAGTACACCGGCAGAGTTACTTGCATCACCTATCTGCATAGGAATCCTTTATCTTCTTTCGCCTTATTCGGTTTTCACTTTTTGAAATTTTCACTTTTCATTTCATTTTTTTTTATTTTTTTCATTTTCAAAATTGTGCATAGCACTTATTCATTTCAGAGGCGGAAGAGGGATCTCGACTTATTGAGAGTAGAAGGGGTTGTTCCTTCATAGAATTAGTTTATTTTATACCTCTGACGTGCTTGTTAAGGTTTTCCCCCTCACCTTGCTCTACTTGACTGAGCTGACGAGCATTGTCCCAAAAACAACCAACTAGAGTAGGTGACACTAGTTAGCGTGTAGGAGTTGTGTTTTCACCAAGGTTAACTTCGAACAATACATATTTTCCTTCAACATATCATGGACTAAAGATAACAAGTTTATCATAAAGAGCCAGGATGACAAATAACCAAGTAATGGTAGCAGTAAAATTCCTCTTGCACTTTACCCAGCTTGTCTCAAGAGTCACACATGGTTTCATTCGAAACTAACCTACGAACAAAACAAGTAAACAAAAAATGGGTGCATCCGTACATGAAGATACACATGTGAAATCATGGATGGCAGGTTCACCAAAGATGTTAGGGAAGAATGGAGGAGGCTCAGACAGAAAGGAGTCATCCTTCGCCGAGTTTTGATGCTCAAGCTCCTAGTCATACTCTTCATGAATGACAGTGCATGTTGGTTGTGCAACACCAACTCCGTCAATGGCTTAATCCTTGTTCACAACATGTGTAGAGTCTAGAATGGAAGAACACAAGACAATATCATCCAGAGGATTAGCCGAGAACGAAGATGGAGGCTGTGGAATAAAATGCATGTGACAACTCGATGGACTCACAACCAAATCTACACGAAAATTAAGTGAAGTGATGTTGGAAGTATTTGAGAGCTGAACAGATGTGTAAGCATGATCTCCCACATCACTCTGCAGTGGTGCAGTTGTTTGATGAGGGGAAAGTAGATAGTCACTCGTGACAGTGATAGCATTCATCTGTGATTGCGCAGCTCCGTCACTGAAAAATACTGAGCGAGGCTTGATTTCAAACTTCTTCTTGGGACGAGAATATTTCTTAACACGGTACTCGAATCCATCCCAGAGATAGAAAAATTTTAATTGGCTATTCAGAGCTTGAAACTGCAACTCACAAAAGTGCTCCCAAAAATCCATAGGCGATTCATGCGGAACCTTCTGTTGTTGTAAAATTTTTTGGTCAATATGGTATAGATCAAAATGATACATAGTGTCTTCAATGAGATCGCAAAAATGCTAAAATGAGTGCATGCTATCAGTCAGTAGGCTGCACATCCATCGACTTGGAGATTCACGAAGTGTGTATGCAAGCAACAAGCATGCCTATTCGTTAGAACATTCATCTTCCTCATGAAGCATGGAAAGAAAGTCATGTAAGAACTCAGGCTAGGCCACTTTGCCTTCACCATCATACGTGTATGTGGAAAAGAGATTGAAAACCTCCCTCGTGATGGTAATAGATTCGCGATTTGAAAAACATCGAGGAGGAAGAAGAGTGAAAGAATCCATGATATATATGCAAAGGTTAAAAACAAGATGAGAGGACAGAGGTTGTCATATGGCCCTCCTTCTAGCACAAGAAATGTTGACGGTGTTGGACCCACTAACATGTCAGGGGATCACCCCAGTAAGAATTCCCAACTACACCTCAGACCGTTTGGTGTAGGAGTCCCAGTAGTGGGTCATATGGTAATGTCTTAATCGCAATTTCGCACTAAGGCAAGTAGGATAACTCTATTGGTAGTAAGGGTGTGACATATGCAGTGAGCCAAGGAAGGTGCATGAGAGGTTCTAACACACGGGGGTTGAGATGAGTGCGCCCCTTGGAAACCTGTAAAAGCATGGAGTTAAGAAGGGAACACACAAGAAAAGATGCATCACAACATGGAAGGAAATTTAGCTAGTATTCCAAAGTGATGGTTAAACCAACAACACATTTCAGAAAGATTCATACATACATACATAGAAATCTATACATGCATGCGTAAGCAAATAGATACATATATCATTTAGAGTAATCTAGATAGCATAGAATACAATACAACATATGCATGAAATTTGTTGGCTCTTAATATATTAAGAAGTGTAAGTTCCAGATATACAATACATTGATGTCCAACCACTAGTTCTGATAGCGAAATGTTATGGCCACAACCACCTACTCCTCCAAAGAGATGTACTAGCTCTCTGTTGTGGAGAATCCAAGGCTCATTACAATATTGTCCAATCTCTCTCCAAGATAGTCTTATCGGAAGCTTGGCTGACCAAAAGCCTTTACAATGAATTATGAGGGACTATTTATAGTAAAGGGTGGGGTGACCTTTGACATTCCCCTTTGTGACAATTAATCTACCCTCATGAACCTTCATCTACTCTATGACTGTTATGTCTACTATCGACACTTGAACTTACACTTGACAAGATGTTACATTACAATGTACATGTACCCATGTGAGACAAAACGACTTGAGCAAGCCTTGCTAGGAATCACTATGACTCGGACAACTATTTGAAGACCAACTCTTCAACATCTTCATTATGATTGACAGTAGCAAACTGATGCCAAGATCAATAGTCCGCAATGGTGTCCTTGTGCTCCAATATGACATCTTTTTGGAACCTGACTCTTGCCTCCATAGCATCTAGGTACACTGCTTTGGCTCCTTTGTCCAACTCATCTGAAAGCATGTGCATCCTTGTCTTTAATGTAGTCGGACCAGCAACATACTTGTGCATGATGTCTGCACTGATGGGCAAGTCTAGGCTAGTGGCAATGTTCATCAACTCATCAAAGTATGAGTCAAGCTCTAGTCAGAGCTATGCCTTTGTCCTCACCTGGGTGAGAGTCCCAATAGATGGAATTGCGTGTGTGTGCACCACAACATCCATGCTCTTGAATTAACATGCATGGGAAGCCTGTAGACTAGCGATGAACTACGAGAGCTCTTCATAGTTCTAGATCTGACTCTAGATGCATACACATTTGAGAAGATACGTGCTCTTCTAGCACATCAACGTTCCCATCCGTTGTGATGGATGACTGCCTTATGCACAGTACCAAACTTGGAATACAACACTCGCATAACTATGTCAAGGGACAATACTTCATCTAGTATTGCCTTCTTTATTTCAGCTTGGGTGAACACTGTCCACAACTCTCCTCCTTACTTGGCTATCTGTAGCTCCTTAGCTATTCACTCATTCTCAGCTATCAAAAAGAGAACACTTGATCTAGTGGCTTGGACATATGTTCTAGTGGCATTAGCTAAGTTTGTTCGATGATTGCACATGTCAGACACAATCACTCATTCCTCATACTATGGAGGAGATGTATGATCCTCCGAAGCTGACACTTTGTGAGACTGCACAACTCTATGTGGAGATTCATCGAATGAGATGTTGTGCATCTCTCCTTCTGGCTAATCTCCAAGGATCTCAGTGTCTCCTTGGTCACTTGGGACTTGCTCATCTTCTGGATGCGGTGAAGCTGGTGGGTCGACCTCTTGGTGGCGAGGCATGAGGTCGATGCCTTGCTTTAACTCCTGCAGCTCCATTTCTGTATCCATTTGTCCAAGTGCTCGCTCTATCTCTTGAGTGAAGTTCTACTCCTACGATGGTTCAACCTGCTCGCCTAATGCTAGTTGTTCTGATGAGTCCACTACCTGTACAGGCATTGTTTCATCTGTTTACACATGTTGCACTTCCCTCTCCTGTTTACACATCTCTTGTTCTTTTCGGAGTTGCTCCTTCAACTCATGCAACTCCTTCTTTGTTTCATCCATTCTCTATTTCTCCCTCTACCTTTGTACGATCCACTTATCACGTCGTTTCCTTTTCTCCTCTATAGCCATAGTTGCTTTCTCTACAAGTGGATCTGCTCCGAACTTGCAGATTTTATCTTCCTCCATGCGATTGACAATCTTCCTCTTGCCCTTGTTACACACTGCTATGTTCACCTATATTGTTGTTACTTCTTGAAGTGCTCTCCAAGATGTTGCTTCACGTTGCTTCACTAACCACTCCACAGCAAAGCCGACCTATTCATTGGGTCTGGAGAAACTATAACAATATCTCCATGGGTCCTCCTCTGCCCAATGAAATGCTCAGTGGATCAAGTTGATTTTTACTGTTGTGCAATGATCTTTCACAAGACAATGTGGGTCATACGGATGTAACTTCAGAGGTTGTCATATGGCCCTCCTTCTAGCACAAGAAATGTTGACGATGCTGGACCTGCCAACATGTCAGGGGATCACCCCAATAAGAAGTCCCAATTACACCTCAGACCGTTTGGTGTAGGAGTCCCAGCAGTGGGTCATATGGTAATGTCTTAACCCCAATTTCGCACTAAGGCAAGTAGGATAACTCTGTTGGTAGCAAGGGTGTGACATATGCAGTGAGCCAAGGAAGGTGCATGAGAGGTTCTAACACATGGGGGTTGAGATTAGTGTGCCCCTTGGAAACCTATGATGGCACGGAGTTAAGAAGGGAACACACAAGAAAAGATGCATCACAACATGGAAGGAAAGTTAGCTAGCAATCCAAAGTGATGGTTAAACCAACAACACATTTCAGAAAGATTCATACATACATACATAGAAAGCTATACATGCATGCGTAAGCAAACAGATACATATATCATTTAGAGTAAACTAGATAGCATAGAATACAATACAACATATGCATGAAATTTGTTGGCTCTTGTTATATTAAGAAGTGTAAGTTCCAGATATACAATACATCGATGTCCAACCACTAGTTCTGACAGCGGAACGTTACAACCACAACCACCTACTCTTCCAAAGAGATGTACTAGCTCTCTGCAGTGGAGAAGCCAAGGCTCATTACAATATAGTCCAAGCTCTCTCCAAGATAGTCTTATCGGAAGCTTGGCTAACTAAAAGCCTTTACAATGAATTATGAGGGACTATTTATAGTAAAGGGTGGGGTGACCTTTGACATTCCCCTTTGTGATAGTTACTCTACCCTCATGAACCTTCATCTACTCTATGACTGTTATGTCTACTATCGACACTTGAACTTACACTTGACAAGATGTTACATTACAATGTACATGTACCCATGTGAGACAAAACGACTTGAGTAGGCCTTGCTAGGCATCACTATGACTCGGACAACTATTTGAAGACCAACTCTTCAACATCTTCATTGTGATTAACAGTAGCGAACTGATGCCAAGATTGATAGTCCGCAATGGTGTCCTTGTGCTCCAAGATGACATCTTTCTATAACCTAACTCTTGCCTCCATAGCATCTGGGCACATTGATTGGGCTCCTTTTTCCAACTCATTTGAAAGCATGCGCATCATTGTCTTTAATGTAGTTGGACCAACAACATACTTGTGCATGATGTCTGCATTGATGGGCAAGTTTAGGCTAGTGGCAATGTTCATCAACTCATCAAAGTATGAGTCAAGCTCTAGTCAGACCTATGCCTTTGTCCTCGCCTGGGTGAGAGTCCCAATAGATGGGATCGTGTGTGTGTGCACCACAACATCCATGCTCTTGAATTCACATGCATGGGAAGCCTGTAGACTAGTGATGAGCTACGAGAGCTCTTCATAGTTTTGGATCTAACTCTAGATGCATACACGTTCGAGAAGATATGTGCTCTTCTATAGCATCATCGTTCCCATCCATTGTGATGGATGACTGCCTTATGCACAGTACCAAAATTGGAATACAACGCTCGCATAACTGTGTCAAGGGACAATACTTCATCTAGTATTGCCTTCTTTAGTTCAGCTTGGGCGAACGCTGTCACCAACTCTCCTCCTTGCTTGGCTGTCTGTAGCTCCTTAGCCATTCACTCATTCTCATCTATCAGAAAGAGAACACTTGATATAGTGGCTTCGACATATGCTCTAGTGGCATCAGCTAAGTTTGTTCGATGATTGCACATGTCAAACACAATCACTCATTCCTCATACTATGGAGGAGATGTATGATCCTCCGAAGCTGACACTCTGTGAGATTGCACAACTCTATGTTGAGATTCGTCAAATGAGATGTTGTGCATCTCTCCTTCTGGTTGATCTCCAAGGATCTCAGTGTCTCCTTGGTCACTTGGGACATGCTCATCTTCTGGATGCGGTGAAGCTAGTGGGTCGACCTCTTGGTGGCGAGGCATGAGGTCGATGTCCTGCTTTAACTCCTGCTACTCCATTTCCGTATCCATTTGTCCAAGTGCTCGCTCTATCTCTTGAGTGAAGTTCTGCTCCTACAATGGTTCAACTTGCTCGCCTAATGCTAGCTGTTCTGATGAGTCCACTACCTCTACGGGCGTTGTTTCATCCGTTTACACAGGTTGCACTTCCCTCTCCTGTTTACACATCTCTTGTTCTTTTCGGAGTTGCTCCTTCAACTCATGCAACTCCTTATTTGTTTCATCCATTCTCTATTTCTCCCTCTACCTTTGCATGATTTTCTTATCACGTCGTTTCCTTTTCTCCTCTATAGCCATAGTCTCTTTCTCTACAAGTGGATCTGCTCGGAACTTGCAGATTTTCTCTTCCTCCATGCGATCGACAATCTTCCTCTTGCCCTTGTCATACACTGGTATGTTCACCTATACTGTTGCTGCTGCTTCAAGTGCTCTCCAAGAAGCTGCTTCATGTTGCTTCGCTAACCACTCCACAGCAAATTCGACCTATTCATTGGGTCTGGAGAAACTATAACAATATCTAACAATATCTCCATGGGTCCTCCTCTACCCAATGAAATGCTCCGTGGATCCAGTTGATTTTTACTCCTATGCAATGATCTTTCACAAGACAGTGTGGGTCATACGGATGTAACTTCAGAGGTTGAATGGATATTTCTTCATTCGTTCTGCTTTGACATCTCTGTCCTTGAAACTTTAGATCTCACATAGCCCAATGTGCAACAGAAGAGTGGGCCAAGATGCCTTCTTCTTCCAATGTAGCCTAGATGTTAATCCTACAGAGATGTGATATGATACTTCCTACATGACGAGCACGTCCAAGGCAAACTTCGGTAGAACATGTGGAGGCTTCTCCGCACTGTACATCCAAAGGAAGGTGTCAGATGGTGAGGCATACCAATCATCTATGTCTATCAATGCCTCCATTACTTCCATCGACATGCAGGGTGGATCCTATTCAAATATCATCCTGTAACTTGAGGTGACAAAATGATCGGACAATTGTGTGATAACTCCTCTAAAGCTGCATTTAGACAACATCTTACAATAAGTGTTCACAACAGTCTCTGTTGGTGACCATGTCCACTTCAAGCTTGGGAACCCTTGTTGGGCATAGACTGCATCCAAGATGTAGGCGAACATGTATATTTCTTCTTGCATACCTTTGGGCAGCTGTCAAGCCCTCGTTGCCTGTTCCTTCAGCTGATGAGCCAACATGCTAGACAAGATCCATGGTTTGCCCTCTCAGGCTAGTTGGTCCAACGCGATCACCCATCTTTATGGGAAGGTTTCCATGCTTTCTTGGCGATATAGTTGACATGTGAAAATTACCATGTATTGATATGCCTTCTAAAGTATCTTCATCTTGTATACCTGGTTGGGTGTCATCGTGAATCTAGCAGGCTCCTTTACCCAGTTCTTCAGAATATCTCTAAAGTTGGCATTGTTTCTGGGTAAGATGAAGGGAGTCTCCATGATAGTCATGGGCTTCGACATTTGATACATCTCATCATAATCCTCTACCCTGAAGTTGGCTATCTTTGTACCATTGAAACTGCTCAAGGTCATCGTCTCGGGGTCAGTGTGCGATACGATCTAGTGTATCATGTCTCCACATGGGAACACAGGGTATCTGCGTGCAATCTAGTACAAGCTAGACTTGTGAATGTTCACGTATACCTAGAATCTTCAAGGTCTTCCTTGAATATCCCTATAAATGCATCATTGACCTCTTGCCATTTCAGCTTGATGTCCTTGTCTAGAATCAGCTTAGTATCTTCATAGAATAGTAGACTTGCAGACACTCGCTCAACCGCTACTCCAGTTTCACTTCCATTAGTGTCCTTTGATCATACTCTCGTGGATTCCATTGATCCTAAATTGTCAAGAGGCAGACTAACACCTGCGAGATCTAGAGATAAAGCGACATTCATGGCAAGAAATCTGTCAGTCTGTCTTAGCCATAATCTATCAACATTGACATATTGTGTGAATAGCGTACCATGATGAAGTCCATGCAATACGATATTAGGCATATCATAGTCCATTTCTACTTTTAGTTAGGCCTAATTATAGGTGTTGGTCATGTCATGAGACTGAGCTTAGGCCAATTACAGAATATTTTTGGATTTGACGGACCTCACCTGTAAGATCAGGATCATATCAGATCTTGGGATCCAACATACCTCAACATACCTCACCAATGAGATCTCAAAATATTCTGGGAATCCACAATCTACATAAATATGTCAATGCCCTTCTAGTAGTACTAGAATGTCATTTGGACGATTTTTATTCCCACCCACAAATGGTTCTATAACACTAGGTAATACTTCCCCTTAATTATATTTCCAACCTCGTAGCACCTCAACAAACCTAATTGTCATTAACCTGTTTAGACATAACATATCAACATTGACAGATTTTGTCAATACCGAACTGTGATTAAGTCTGTGGCAGAAACATATCGGGCATTCAAATGCCATACACATCCTGCAATGTCGTCAAAATATAGTCTCAAAATTTCAATATCTGAAAGAATAAGAATACACATCATTGACCTCAGCTGGTGTGTGAATTTAAATCTATAGAAGGTCAATTAAACCAGTCATAGTTATGTCATTATCATCTCGAGGTTGTGTGGATGAAAAATAAAAAAGTTTCACAATAAATTCATGGTTGAAGCCTTGCAAGATTCATTCTGTAAAACCAAGGTTTCACATGGGTGTTAGCCCATGGTCACGGCCCATAGCAACACATAAAGACATATGAAAGAATTTGCAGGGGGTGATCGATCCGTATTGTTTGTGGCTGAAAGCAGTAGCACAATACAAAAGAAAAAAAGAAAAGGAAACCAAAAGGAATCAAAAGAAAACATATCAACATGAGTCAGTGAAAATAAGAGAAAAATGAAGAGAAGGATAAGTGACTAAGTCACCAGGAAATCATTCTTCAGCATGATCGAGCTCAATCAAAGGAAAAAAAGTCAATGGTTGGTGGTGAAAAGAAGAAAGAAGATAAAAATGAAGACTAGGATCACTCGCCAAGAAAACAAAGCAAATGAGTGGTAATGATCTCCAACAACACATGACTCATAAGAGCATACCGTGAGAGTAGAGTGTAGAGCGCACGTGCCTTTTATCAGTGCCAGTGGACAGACAACTACCAAAAGGAAAATGGAGATAATACAAAGAGGCTTTTCTAGCCTGACACCCATATTTTCTAAATGTGGGTAGGAGATGAATGCATCCATATGAGGTGAGAATTTAGCCTTCACTCCAAAAAATTGTTGGAATCTAGTCATTTTTTAAAAATTGATATAGGAGCAACAATTTAGTCTTGACTGTAAAAAAATGTTGGAATCTGATATATTTTTTTTTGGCTTGACTAAAAAAAAATTGTTGGAATCTAATCATTTTTTTTAAATTGATATAGGAGTGTTTTGTTTTTGAAGGGAGGAATGCATTCACCATAGATATTCCTGCAATATAGCCACAGTGCAATTGCTACGATTCTAGTTGCTACAACCCCTCTAGTATCCCACTCCTACAACACGATCAAGGTGTAAGTGTTATAACTCTAACCCTTACCACACGTCAAGCACTGCATGGAGGATAGGTGGAAGCAAGTGTTTCGGGATTGGGACATGGCATCTATCTGGATGGAAAAGGACGAATATTTATTCCCACTTCTCTAGATTCTCTTTATTCTCTCTATAGCAATCCTCCTTACTATCAAGATGGTATTGCATGCTCTTTTATAATTTCTGGATTAGTTTTATATGGGGACAACATGCATCTCTGCCCTTATTACCCAACATCTTCAACTACTGAGGAATATGTGTCAACAACTCCCCTGAATAGTACACGCATTTCATTAGAATCTCATTTGGAGACTCAAAAAGGGTTGTGGCCCATTTCATACGACTAGAAGGGTTATGGTGTTATTCCTTGGTATCATATTATTAAGTCCACATGGTGTTGGGGAGGCAGTAACATTAGGTGGAAATGCGGATGTTGTTGGTGGAGATGTAGTTTATGCTGGTTTAGAGTTTGCAGCCTATGTCAGTATAGTTCTTGAAGCATTCTTGGATGTGACAAAATTATTGGACGTGACAAAATTATTTTACTTGGAAGAATAGTGTGGTCTTGATATTGAGTTTTTTGGGCCTTCGGACTTGGCCCGACATGATGATCTTGTTTAAACTAGATGGTTTGGAGAATGAATTATACTCCAAATTCTACTCAAGTCGATATGGTTTAGTTTGCTTCTGGGGGATATCAATTGTTTGCATTTTTAGGAGGTTGTGAGGGTCAGCTAATTTTCACACAGTTTTTTTGTATTGTTATAAGGAAGAGCTTCACCCTGCTTATCATATGTTCAGGATTTCCTTATTATCTGGGTGGTGAACTTTCCGGCTCCCATTTTCTTTTATTTTTTTCCATTGGCCAGGGTATGCCTATTGGAGGGGCCTTTAATTATATTCCCACTTCCGAAGAGCCATTTGAGATTGTCTGATGATTTTTGGATCTTTCCATATCGAGATTTATTTCCTTTGATTGACACTTTTCTGGAGTGATATCATTATTTACGTATGATGTCAGATCCTTAAATTTCTATTCTCATTGGATCTCTGGATAGGAATGTTGGTAGTTGTAACCTACTACATTGGTGGGTTTTTGAGTTTTCAATAGCAGGATTACTAAGATCCCATGTCGTAATTCCTTCTAGGCTCCTCTCTCTCATTAATAGTTACGCGCAGGAGTGGGGGGTTGCTTAGTTGGAACACGCATGTTCTTATAACCTCGAGAAACCCCTTTTGTCCCACGATAGATTCTTGACTGATTCCCATTGTCTGCGCCTATTTAAATTTAATATTACCTTAAGGTGGAGTCCGGAGTTCTAGTGGGACTCACATGGATGGTGTCTTGGCTTTCCTCGACTCTAACTTGGCTGGACATGAGGCTTTCATTCAAGCCATGGTGGAGACTGAATGGACAACGACAATTGGTTCTCATCTTGAGGCACTATCAGACATGTCACCCGCTAAAAGAAACTTGCCAACACAGACCCAAGGATCCAAGGAATTTATAAGATACAACACAACCTGACCCCAAATTCTATGTTTCACATCGCAAGAGGATTAGAAGGAAGGAGGCTACAACCATTAATCCTAATATTGAGACCAAGCTTCTTAGTTTTGGGTACGAATTCTTGTGGGATTGGGTTTCCAGCCTGCAGAGGTAAGCCCTTATGGGGCATTGTAGTGTTCATTGATCCCACTGAGAAGGACATTCATAATTTGGCGCAGAAGATGTGGGCTCCGTTGTTGGGATATAATACAAAGGTAAGCATCCTTATGAATGCCTGGTTTAGCTTTCACTTTTTGCATATGGATGATGTAGAGAGGATCCTGAAAACCCCTTGGGTGAATGGAAGAATGTTTCTATAATTACACAAGTGTTGTACCAGATTTAACCCATTGCATGACATGCCGAAGAATGACATGATGTGGTTAAACTGTCGAAGCTTCCTATGGAATTATGGACCTGATGTTTTTTGACTGATATTGGTAACTTGATCAGGTGATTCATATACTTGGATTTGAGGATTATGGGTGCTCAAGATAAATGTGTAGCTTGGATTCTAGTCGAGATATGATTTTTTGGAGGCCTCGTAGAGAACTTGAACCTGGCATGGGGGCCGATTCAATTCTAACAGAGAATAGATTACGAGGGTATACCTTTCAGATGCCTATTATTTCATCGCACTGGATACTTGCTTAATCAATGCCTAGATAGGAGAATACTTCATCATGCTATGCTGGAGAATCATTTTGGGGTTTCAATGGAGCCACAACTACATGAAGCTCGCACTTTTGTAACATCACTTAGAGGTACTTCTTTGGCTCTTTTTGTATCTTCTCATCTTAAATATTCCTCCTCATCCTCGCTTATTTCTTCTCCATCTTTGAAACATGTGGGCTTCACTAATGTTGATGACCTGGGATGCCCACTGACCTATTCTGAGGTTGTTGACTTAACTCTTTGCACCTTGGCCTTAAGACGAGAACCACATATACAATTTGGGACTTCTCCCCCAGGTTGGTCCCTCTACAAACTTTGTTGGTTTATTTAGGGTTTCCTCTTTCTCCCCAGAGCTAGTGATTTCTCCCTCTATGCCCCCTTTAAAATCGACATCCCCTCCTCCCTCTCACCTCCTTGATGATTCGATGATTGTTTCCTCCCCCCATAATTATGTCGGAAGTGATATAGATTTCCTTCTACTTGACCTTGCTTTGAACGTAAAGGTTTTGACCATCCACAAGGGATGTGCCCCCCTCATCCCCTAAAATTAGCTTGGGTTCTGCCATTAATATCACTATCTAGAAGACTGGGAAAATGGGCAATCGCATTTTCGTGGCCTATATGCTTCCCAAACTACTTTTTTTGATGATTCGACTGGTTTGTTGGATTTTCCCAATATTACTACTTCTGACCCTCGGTCCCTTAAAGCACAGAAGCCCACACAAGAAGCTCCATGATGAAAATAATTTCTCTCAACTTGCAAGGTGTGGGGGACCACTCCAAACAATTGAGCCTCCATCACTTGATCAGTCATATCCAACCTTCTATTATTTTCATACATGAAAATCTAGTTGCATCGTCTCAGGAAAGCACATACTTCCTCAAGATTTGTCCTTCATGGCACATTGTTGGTGTTGATTCTAATAGACATTCAATGGGCCTTATAGCCATGTGGGATATGGGATGGGCAGATTTTCATGCTTATAGTCTCATAGATTGCATCCTACTATCTAGATGCATTAGAGGATCTTTGTGTCATTTCCATTTGCTTAATTTATATGGTCCTTGTAGGAATCACTTGATTTTTTGGGAAAGGGTACAACATAGAAGTTTACTCAATATTAGTGGCCTCATCTTGGCAAGAGATTTTAATGCCACCCTTCTCGCTCAAGAGTCCTAGGGTGTACACTGTATTCCTGACCCCCTTGTTGATAGTTTATATAACCTCTTTGCAAATCATCACTTAGTAGACATTCGCCCATATCCTCTTTATCCCACTTGGAATAACCATAGATCAAGCGACAAACATGTTGGGCAGCATTTGGATCACCACCTGGTATAAGAGAATGTAGTTGCAATTCTTGGAAATTTGAAGTATTGGGTATATAGAACATACATATCTAATCATTTTCCCATTATTCTCCAGTGGAGGAGGGATAATATTGAGCACTGTATACCCTTCCAATTCAATAGGTTATGGCTAGATGAAAAATATTATAATGATTTAGTTAAGTCCACATGGGTTGAGAGTCATGGAATGATGAAGAGCTCTCCGATGCGGACACTGGTAAGAAAAATAAATATTATAAACATAAGAACTAGGACATGGGAGAGATTGAAAAAGAAATAGCTAATATTGTAATTGAAAAAGATTATAGGTGAAATAGATGAATTTAGCAGAACCATGGAACAAAATAATGTGACGCAAGTGGATTGGTAACATCTCAGGACTCTGGAAGATAGGAAGAATGAAGTTATAAAAATATGGGAAGTCACATCAATGCTCAAGAGTAGGGTGACTTGGTTGTGTAAAGGGGACCGTAACACTAAATTTTTTCATTGTTACACTAATCACAGGAAACAATTTAATGCTATCTAACAAATTAAATCTACAGACAGGGAGGTAAAGCAAACTACTTCAGAGATACAAGTTAAAGTTGTAAACAATTTTGAAATTTTTTACAAATCCAGGGATGATATGGATTACAAGGATCAGTTATGGGCTTTGGAACTATATCCAAACATTTTTACGGATAACACAAATGATGAACCCTACCACCCTCCTAATATGCAAGAGTTACTTTTGGTTCTTAAATATTTTGCCAAAGAAAAATGTCCTCGACCGGATTGTTGGATTATGGAATTTTTCATACATTATTTTGATCTAATGGGATAGACTTTGAAGCTTATTGTATATGGTGGAAAAGTATAGGACTAGGGGAATGATCAGTGGGCTATCAATTCCACATTCCTATTCATCATTCCAAAGTCCTCCCCACTAAACATTTGAGACTTCAGACCTATATCTCTCTGCAACATATTGTACAAGATTATATCCAAGGTGATTGCAAGGCACATAAAAAAGATTATATCCTTACACATCTCTTGGGAATAGTTTGGGTTTTTAAACGATCGTCAGATACATGATGCAATTACTACTACACAAGAACGTATCCACACTATACATACCAAGAATAAGGAGGTCATGGTGATGGCAATCTACCTCCATAAGGCCTATGACTATGTGGATTGGTCATATATCAGACTCATCCTCCATAAGATCAGGTTACGTGCTCATAATGTGGAATGGATCACGGTGTGTATTAGTTATGTTTTCTTTGTTGTTCTGATCAAAGGCATACCCACTTCCTTTTTCTGGGCTGGAAGGGGACTCAGACATGGATGTTCTCTCTCCCCTTTAACTTTTATTCTTGTTACTGATGGTCTTCGTATGAGAATTAGAGATGCACAATCCCAGAGACTCTTTCGGGGACTTCAAATACCTAGACAACTAAACATTTCTCATCTGTTTTTTGTAGATGACATCTTAACCTTTGGTATCAATTCCAGATCCCAGTGGTCTGCTCTACACTATATTTTTCTCAGATATGGTGCTACGTGTGGGCTCCTTACAAATCGTAGAAAATATGTTATCTACTATTTTTTTGGTAACAAGATGGATATAGACTTCACAGCTGACATTTTTGGAGTGTAGAAGCGCCTTTCCAGGTGGGTTCACCTACCTTGGTTTCAGACTCAAGCCCAATTTCTACGAGATCATAGACTGGCTATGGTTGATAAAAAAATATAAGAATAAATTGAAGTCATGGTCTTATAGATACATCTCATTGTGTGGTAGATACATTCTTACTCAGGAAGTCCTGCAGCAGATTATTGTATATTGGGCGCATCTCTATATCATTTCATCTACTATCGCCACAAATATTAAATTTATCACATCACGTTTTCTCTGGTCTAGGATCGGGACAATATCTGAATATCATTTATGCATATAGGGTGCATTTACTATCTCAAAGGAACTCAGAGGCTGGGGTTTGTTAGATCAAAGAGATTTTGGTTTTTCCTTTTTGATTAGAACTTTCTAGAGGGCTTTGCATGGCTGAGGGATTTGGCAAGACATCATTCTAGACAAGTATATGAAGGAAGATGACATAGAGACTATATATAGAGACATCAGACAACATTGAACAAAAGGATATATGATTTGGAGATCATTTGGTAAAATTGTTCACTGGTGGCACATGGGAATGGAATGGGAATTTGGCAATGGACAGAAAATTCCTATGAGAACTGATAAAACAAAAGGCATAAAATGTAATTCAAATATTAGGGGACATACATTGGATCTCTTACATTGCAGAGGATATCTTCTTTTGAGCCAAACAATCAAGAATTGGTAGACGGGATACCCTATTTGGAAAGAAGTGGTAGAATTGGGTATGGATGGTCTAAGTGTTGAGGAATGGAAAGGATATATTAAGAACCTTAGTCAAGAAGGACTTTATTATAGTGCTAATGGAGACTGCATTAGTTGGGATGGGAGACTATACAAGAACGCTCCTATTTTGGTGGAGACATATAAAATTTTAATGAGACAGATTTACAATTTGCACAATCAATCATGGGTTTCCAAAATCTGGAGGTGGCGTGTTCCCATCAAAATCACACTCTTCTTATGGCTGATGTGGAGAAACAAGATACTCACATGGGACAACCTTCTAAAATGAGGCTACTCGAGTCCCAGATATTGTATATTTTGTATGGTATCATCAAAATATGTTATTCACATATTTTTCTTATGTCCCATTATCACTATGGTTTGGAATCACATTACAATGTCTCTCCACATATCATACAGTGGAGCTCATAATTTTTATCAATACATCTTCACGAGGACTTCACTGGGGGAGAAATATCATACCACGTGGGTTCATAATGGGGGTTATTTATTGAGGAAACAAATGACATAATATATTGGGGGAGATATAGGGGGTAAAGGCTTTTTATATTGGAAGATATAAAAAAGTTAATGAAAAATATAAAGGGGTATAAAAAATGTTAATGAAAAAATGGATACCTACAATATCTAGTGGAAGTAGGGGTTTTTAAAATTGAGAAGGTGTATTGGGTTCGTATTGCTAGGGAGTTAAATAATGTGTTTTTTAGGGATATTTTCCAATATGTAGTCAAATTAAGGGTATTGTTTAATATGACATGAATGCACATGAGAGATTAGAGGTTCATTGAGTGAATCTCTCATGTGCATCTTGAACTGGAATGCTAGAAATTGAAAATACAATGAGTTGCCTCTCTTTATTATATGGGAAATATGGAACGTGTGCAATCACGATTTATATGAAGGGTGGTTGTTTGACATCAGCTGGACATGTCATAGGGTATTAACATGGATATCAACTCTCACACAGGAGATAGATTCCCCTGCTATCTCTTCCCACCAATTGGTTCTACCAACGTTTCGCCTCCCAACTAGATTTTTCAATGGGGCAACACAACTTGGCAGTTGTAGATGTGGCGCAATTCTAAAGATAAATAAAAGATCACAGTATGATCTTCATTGGAATGGAGGTTTGGGTAGAAACACAAGAGTTTAAGAAAATGCTTTATGGGGACTACTTTAGTTTGCACATCATAAGCATCTACACAATATTCATATTTATGGAGATTCCAGATCTCTCATTGATGGAATACCGGGATACACAGACTTTGATCCTCCCTCATTATCTGGATGGATAAAAAGGATAAAGCACATACTGGACTCTCTCTCATCCTATACTATTACTCACATATACAGGGAAGTCAATATGGAGGTAGATAAGTTGTCAAAGGATGGTCTTGGTTAGCCATATGGAGTCATGAAATACAGGTACATTGTGGACAACTCATCCAGGGAAGAGGCGCTGATTAGCCTTCCATAACAACACTTTCTCTAGTTTCCTTATATTTTGATTTTTGATAGTTTTTGTACATGACATATGCTGAATATTGATCGACAAATGATATAGTCACTTTGTTTTATAGCTTACAGAATATTATGAAGAAACTAGATATTGGAGGGACTAGCAGTAATATTTTTGACATGTATGACATAACTTGCATATGGACATTTATATGATATATGGATGATAACATGACAAATGTATTAGCTTTATCATATAATAAAATATATTAGCTTTATCATATAATAAAATCCAACATTTTTTTCATCTGAAAAAAAAAAAAAAGGAATGGATTCACCACCATCAAAAACCCTGCAGGAGCCAAATTCTTCAAACTTGACATCTGTAAGGCAACTTTCCAAAAATTTCCACTCGATTTTAATTTCTATTATTTTCCGTACTAAATTCACACCTCTTTAGACTACTCTTTTTATATATATCCATGACCCACCCCTGATATAGCCTAAGGCTTCATTTGTATCTACCATTGATAAATATATAACAATATAAATAATAACAATAAAAAAAAAATAACTATTGTAATAAAAATATTATTATTATCATTATAAATAATAAGAATTATTATTATTATTATTATTCAATTTTAAATTATGTAACATAAATTAAATATTTAATAATAATATTTATTACTTAATTAATTATTATTAATTTAATTAATAATATTAAATATATAATAATAAAAATAATATTATAAAAAATATTACAACAAAATTATTATTATTAATTATTGTTATCATTTTAAAATAATTATTATTATTAAAATTATTGTGATTAACTAAAATTGATAGTATTATGAAGGAGGCTAAAGCGAGAGTAGTGATCCTTAGCCTTGATGGATATAGAAGAAAAATATTCGCACGGGGTCTAGGAATATCCACAAACAACTAGACGGAAGAATATGCATTATGGCACGGATTAAGGATAGTGGTATATGAATGAATTACCCATATAACAACTTTCAGAGACTCCCAGATCACCATTCAAAAATGTATGAAGTGGCTTAAAACCACGAACTTAGATCTAAAACCAACAATGCATAGAATAATTTTATTATTGGATCAATTTTATTTCATAGAGCTATATCACATCAAAAGGGAAAACAATAGCTTGGATTGAGCTACCATGTTAGAGCAAGGGGAATTAAGGGTAAATGAAGGCACATCCATAATATTTCATATCCCATGAAATCACTTGATTGGAAGGTCTCGGAAATGCAGACGAGCCTTGAGAGAAGAGCAATGTCTAGGAGGGGAACTAAGTATCATAATTATGCCATGGTACAGTTTTTAAGCAAGGGGAGTATTGGCATTAAGTTGGCGCCATTAATCGACATATGGATAATAATGAAATCGAATGGTATGATGAAGGACAGTTGGGTCATGTAGGTTGTAATTTAAGGTAGAGAGAATGTGAAGAAATGGTGATATTTGAGCTCAAGGAGGATTGGTTCAGATCAATTGTGTGGTAATTCAACTCAAGGCAAACAACAACAAATTCTAGCTTAGTTCGAGGGAGGGAATTAACATAATGCATTAAATAGGGAAAGTCCTCATGCAGCATCAATTTGGAGCTGATATTAGCTATAAGAAAATGGCTTTAGAGAGTTTACACATTATGGTTTTCTATGCATTCCCTTTAGGCCGAATTTATGGCTTCACCGTCAAGCAATGGCATTGGATATGCATCTGGGAATTCCTTTGGAGCATCCAGGCAAGATGTTGAGGATATGGTCTCAAGGATTGGAGGGAAAATTATTGCAGAAGTTAGGTCTCACTTCACCCTCATCTTGAATCAGTTGGAGAGCATGAAAAAGGATGTATAGAACATCTAGGTGGTTGAGGAAATTATAATGATGAAGATTGGAACTCTAGACAGGAAGGTAGAGAATTTGAATGAGAGGGTGGAGATTGTTGTGGTGTTTGTTCTTAAATAAGTTTTCAAAATTGATGAGGGTGGTGCAAATGTTCCTTCAAGTGACAAATTAAGAACCTCCCTTCGAGAGCTCATTGTGCAAATGGAGATCCAACATGAAGCAAAGCAGCAAAAACCTAAGGTCGAAGGTCAAATGGGGGACACAAAAGTAGAAGACATGGAAGAAGTGGTGCACCAGTTTGAGGAAGGAGTAGAATAACTAGCGTACAGTAGTGGTTTTTTTTTAGTTTATATGTAGATATTTATATGTTATGCAAATATGTTAATGTGAATGGTATTTTTTGGACAATGTACAAGGAGAACCATGTTGAATATTTGGAGAAGAAGAATTTGAAATTTCACTATCTCTAGTTAGAGAAGTTTTGGAGGAATGAAGAATTGTTATTGCTAGTACAGGTAATGGTTCTGGCCATAATCCAGTTTGTCTAATAAAAATACAAGCATTCCTTAAAATAAAATTGTCGTTATTATCAATTAATATTATTATGAAATACTTAAATAATATTAATAATAATATTAAATATTAAATAACTAAATCCTCGATCAGGGTGAGAGGTGATGTAGTGGTCTCACTGGGGATCTGATTCAAGCATGGTGCAATAATGAGGCTTGATGCTAGCTAGTTAGATGACAACCTTCATTTTATTTGCTACATGTTTAAGGTGGCAAGGCATGTTGTAAGGTGTTTCGGGAGGAGTAGTTTTTTTATTAGTAAGCTCGTCTCTTAGGTTTGGCTCCAAAATTATTGTTTGGATAGCTTCTTTGGTGAAGTGTCTCCTCCAGGCTCCAAGAGTGGTTGTGGACGGGTGGATCTTGCATATTTTGTCTCTCAGTATGCAAGCATTCAGTGCAGGTATGCTCTTTTAGGTAGCTCTAAACTCATCCTCCCAATCATGGTTATATGTGATTGCTTGCATGTTAAGATGGTTATTTCTAAATTGAGGAATTTGGAAATTTTTTAGGGTCCTTGGTTCGTTTTTAGGCAAATAATACTAATTACAAACCTCGACATGTGCTCTGTGACAATATTTTTGTGTATTATGGTATTCTTCTTTCTCTAATAGCTTTGCATTCTACAATTATTGTTTGAGATTTTATCTAGTGTGTTGGGTTTATGGGCTCTTGAACAAAATGTTTCCTTAATGGTATACCAATTTCTTCAAGTGGTATGGGTAATTTGTAAGAATAACCACCTTTCCTAGTGGATAATACCATCTTCAAAGGGCTATTGGACTCCAAAGGTAAACAAAATAGGCCCACTAGGCCAAGATTGGGTCAAATCCATGGAGGATTCTAGGTTGTCTAAGTTTATTTCTTGTTATTATTTTGTATCATGTTTTCTCATATTTTCAAGGATATACCACTTCTAGTTGATAAGCCCCGGAATTGGGTAACTTATTGGGCTCATTTTGCCTAAATGTTCTTCGTAAATCCACCATTTTTCATAGTTTATGCATGTTTTTTTAGTATATTTATGTTAGTTGAACGAATGAGAATAGTCACTTGACCAAGAAGGCTAACACATGGTTATTGCAGATTTTTGGACAAATTTTGGACCAAGGCCAAGCAATTATGAGCCAGATGATAGCCAAGCATGAAGGAACAATGGTGAGGATTCATAGGAAGGGTGTCTCCTACATTAAATGGCCCCTTCCTTGAAATCTCCACCCTAAGCTCAGAGTTCAGCAGGCCACCGAAAAGGATTCCCAAGGGCAGCCGAGTAGTTTTGTGTAAAGTGACTAATCACTGGCAGTTTGAGCAGCCGAGCCCCTTGAGTTAAGGAGGGTTGTTGGAGACCCTCGTAGTTCATAAATAGGAAGGCTTCCAGCCTTCATAGGTTACTTTTTTGAACAGTTGTATTTTGCACTATAGTGTTGTTAGTTTTTTCAGCTCATTTTGTAGCTTCTGCTGTACAACTTTCTTTGTGACATCGTTATTTTTGAGTAATGGAAATCAGTTTCATTTGGCACCAATTCTGAGCTTTTTCTTAGGAGCCTGTAGCTCTTGGGGTTGGGCCCAACCCAAGTGCCAAGGCTTCCTTTATGTACCGTTATTTGTTTTTAGTGTTTTTGCAAAATAATTTCTGTTAAGTAGATTAAAATCTTGCTTGGTTACCTAGACCATTGTTGATAATTAAAAAGGCTTTTCATGTTCATATTGATTTGATAGGTTAACAACAAATAAGATATTTAGAAAAAGGCTATCAAGCACCTCTGATCTCACCTCTCCCTCAGTGGGACCATTAGCTGGGACCAAGGTGTCCTTGCTGCCACCAAAAACACTGTCATTGGTTCATCATGCAATTATTAGTGTTAAATTCTCATTTGCAGAAGTTGATATCAGTTGTGGTTACATGCTCAGGTTCATGATTTTTTAGTTTGCATAGCTATTTCACATGATTTCATTGCAAATAAACTTCTGTTCATTTTATTTGCTGTTATTTAGGTCAGATTAGGTTAAAGTAGTTAGGTCCTTGATTTTCTAAGTCTTTATTTGTTCAGTTTGAGAAATAACTTGTAGAGCACCTGTAATACCTCTCTATCTACCTTTACTCCATCAAACCCACTTGCTCCATCATCTAACTCGGATCCTTGCCTTACATTTGCCACATTTTCTCTCTTTGCTCTAAATTTCCGTATTTTTGTGCAACATTGCTCTACCTCTCCTTGAACAAATCCAACCATCCTCACCACTCCTCAGCTCCCTCCACCAAGTCCTGGACCTCCTCACACCCTTATCTCACCTCCATACCCACTTCTTCACCTTTCTTCCTCCATCAACCCTCCAAAATTCCCTTTCGGAACATCCTGTAGAAATTACAGAACATCCTGTAGAACCCCTGCAGACTTCCTGTAGAAGCTCACGAAAGTGGCTTCTTGATATCCGAACACTGTGAAACTCTCTAGAAGGGTGCTAGGGACTCCTTAGGCCCTCTTCTCACCATCCCAACCTCTTGCAAGCACCTCGCCAGTCCCATTCCTCACCTCGCCTCTGCATGTTCAAAAACAGTTAAAGCACATGCATGATAATTCTGACAACTTGCTCAAAAATACAAAAAGATGTGTTTTTTTCCAAATGTTACTATAGAAGTAGCTTAGACACATGCATTTTACCTTCCTATAAGTCAATGGCATCTCTCTCAGTAGCTTTCATCCTCTTTCTTGCATCAGTAGGGCTAGCTGGTAAAATTAGGGTTTTCTAGGGTTTGCACTTCCTTTCAGTGTTCCAGTTTCTTTCTGCAAGTAGATTAGCCTCCTTTGAGTTAGCTTTTATCCATCAGTTAAAAAGCTTTTTCTCAGAGCTCATAAAATTTGGCTTAAGCTCCTAGCGGACTTGTGCCATCTGACCAAGTGACAGTCGTGGCAAGAGCTAGTACTTGTGCATACAGCACCGTCGCTTCCAAGTTTGTTACGAACTACCGAGTTGATAAAAGTAAAGAAGGGAGTCCTGAGAGTTGCAGCATTATTGCTACAATACTGGAGCCCACCATATTTTTGGCACCGTTGTCGGGGAAGCATCAGAGTATTTGTGATTGCTGCTTTTCTTCTATTTTCTACTACAACCTTCTGCTAAGTAGTTTATTTCATTTCCATTCTACAATTTCATTTCCGCAAAAGTAGACTAGACATTTCCTGCTTTCCTAGACTAGCATTTCAATTCTGCAAGCGTAGATTAGCATTTCAATTCCACAATTTCAATTCCACAGGCATAGATTAGCATTTCAATTCTGTAATTTCAATTCTGCAAGCGTAGATTAGCATTTCAATTCTGCAATTTCAATTTTGCAAGCGTAGCTTAGCATTTCATTCCTGCAATTTCATTTCAGCAAGATAGATTTTAGTTAGTTGCAGTTCAATCTATTTCATTTTTGCAAGTAAAAATAGAGAAAAAAACAAAATCAACCAAAAATCTTTCATTTCATGCCTCGTAGGAACAGAGACAATACCAGAAAATTCTTACCCAACACCCCCACCACATCACTGAGTCACCCTTCTCTCTTCTTTGGTGGCAGTGACCCAGAAGAACCTATAGGTGAACCTCGAGAGATATACGAAGATCTTATAACAGAATAAGAGCAAGAGAACATTCCTCTTGAGACCATGGCCGAACATAGAAATGATATAGGAGATGGGGAGAGAATAGAAGGTGCCTTTCCCATCCAAGAGACCAATCAGGACATGAAAATGAAAAACATAAGTCCCTCAGCATTACCTCACTTCCATGGATTGACCACTGAAGACCCTGATACCTTCCTGTTTGAGTTTGTTGTCCTTTGTCAAACTTATGACTATGCTGAGGACGAGAAAAAGTTGAAACTCTCTCCTTCTACCCTCAAGGATGCAGAACTACGCTGGTTCATGAGGTTACCTGGAAACAGTATCACAACTTGGGCTCAGATTCAGCAAGCCTCTAACAACAAATACTAGGACTACTATAGGTCAAAAGAAACAAAGGGAGAGATCTTTCGGATGACCATGGGAAGTGATGAGTCTTTAGAAGACTACGAGGAAAGGTTCCAACTTAGTTATAAATGGGCTAGGTGCACACTTGACCTTGAATCTCTGAAGTTGGTTCTACTCCGAGGAGTCCCTGAAGACCTTCTAGATACCCTCCATTTGCTAGCCGGAGGAGACATCTACCAACTACCTTATGAGGACATAAAGACTGTGTTTAGAAACCATTCTAGGGCAACCCAGAAAAGAGGAAGGGGGAATCCACTTTTAGCTAGTGCCACCTTCTCCAAGCATGAGTTTGCTAATCATATGGAAGACCTCAAAAGTGAGATGAGATAGACCATTTCCATGCAACTTGATACTTTCTGAATCCAACAAAAGAAGGAGGAAGCTGAGAGGGTTTTGGCCATTTTCTGTCCCAGATGTATGAGGAAGCACCCTAAGAATGAGTGTCCATTGCACTCGGTAGAGGTATGTTTCATTTGTGAGGAAGACCACCCCACAAACCAATGCCCAACCTTACTCGGATTTAAAGCCATGTACCAAGGGACAGAGGCAGCCACTGAACCACTCTACTTCCTCAACCAATGGAGGCCGCATGGGCCCAGACCTTACCAGCAGGGAATGCAAGGGACATCCCAAGCTTATTATAGCCTCAACCAATCCGCTCATATACCTTCTTGGGGTCTCCCTGCTCATCCTTCTTGGTCCGCACCTCCTCCATGGTCTTATCCATCTCAATACCATACTCAACCTACTGCTCATTTGTTTCAATCACATGTCCAGCCACAACCTCAGTGGAATGCACCTCAGCCGGGGTGGAGGCCCCAATACAACTCTCTTCCCGCCATTCTGCCTCCACCACCTGCTCAACTGCAACCATTACCTCCTGCTCCTCCAAGACCACCCCAGATGCTTGCTCAACCGAACCCGAACCCCAACAACAGACAGGCCCAACAGGTATACACTGGGGAGACAACATGCCCTACCTATGTTGTGGAGATCCAGGAGATCAACCTGCGATCTGGGAAGGTCCTTCCAGACTTCCAACCCCCTCCCCTGGAGGATGAGGAAGAAAAACAGGAAAGTGAACCCAAAGCCATTCCACCCTTTCCTAAGCGACTAACTGTAACCATGCAACCAAACCCAGAGGAGACTGAACTTCTGGGAGAACTTAAGCAGTTTTGTGTGAAAATACCACTTCTCCATGCCATAAAAGATGCACCAATATACAACAAATTGATCAAGGAGAAGTGTTTCAGACACCTAGGCAGGCATAAGAGAGATGCCCTGACTATCAATGTCATAGGACAACTGTCTGATCTAATGTTGGGGCAAGTAATCTGTCCAAAATATTTGGACCCTGGGAGTCCTGTAGTTGATGTCCACATCAATGGCACCATAATCCCCCACACCTTGATTGATCTAGGGGTTTCCATTAATTTGAAGACCAGGGATACTATGCTTAAACTCAACCTTCAAAGTTCCTTAAGGAAAACCTCGACAGTACTGCAGTTAGCAGACCGCTCCATCGTGATTCCCGAAGGGATTGTGGAAGATGTCCTAGTCTCTGTTGACTCTTAGGAGTACCCTGTGGACTTCTTGGTCCTTTATCTAAAGGCAAAATTCACTGGATACCCCCTCATTTTGGGAAGGCCTTGGGTAGCTACTGCGGATGCTTACATCTGTTGTTGAGCTGGAAGCATGACCATCAAGAATGGGCCTATGTCCAAATAGCTAGTCCTATACCCTCCTACCCAACCTCTGCTAGAACATGACTTACTACTCTGGTTGGAAGAGGGAGATGAGGATGAGGTCTACTCTGCACCATTGTGCACAGTAGAAGCCACCAAGGGAGGCCCTCAAACCGAGGATGACCTGATCAAGAATTTGATTCAAAATCCACCTCCATGTGCACTGTCATTAGAGCAGTTGGTGGAAGGTACCCAAGCCAGTGATTTAGTGGACCTCTGTGTGGCTGATCCGACCTCACCTAGAGTTCAGAATGTGGAATGTGGCCCTGAAAGAACCTTAAAGATCAGCTCCTCCCTATCTCCCTCCCAGGAGAAGAAGTTGTGTAGCTTATTGAACCATCACTTAGATGCTTTCGCTTGGACTATAAGGAGATGAAAGGAGTCCACCCTTCAGTCTGTACCCATCACATTTACATTAAAGAGGATTGTAAACTAGTCAGGCAGCCTTAGAGGAGAATGAATCCAGCCCTTAAAGACATTGTCAAAGAAGAATTGCAAAAGTTGTTGGATGCAGGATTCATCTACCCCATCTCTGACAGTGAGTGGGTCTCACCTCTAGTGCTTGTGCCCAAGAAAAATGGGAGGTGGAGAATCTGTGTAGATTACCAAGAATTTAACAAAGCCACCAAGAAGGACCATTTTCCTCTGCCTTTCATAGATCAAGAGTTGGATGGACTAGCAGGGAAGAAGTTCTTCTCTTTCCTAGATGGGTTCAACGGGTATAATCAGATCCAAATCAGCCCGGAGGACCAAGATAAGACCACCTTCACTTGTCCATGGGGTACCTTTGCCTACTGGATCCTTCCCTTTGGGCTATGCAACACTCCTGCCACTTTCCAGAGAGTAATATTGAGCATATTTTCTGAACTAGTTCATGATTCGGTGGAAATTTATATGGATGACTTTACTCCTTATGGGTCCAAATTCCAAGAAGCATTGACTAAGCTGGGAAAAGTTTTAACCAAGTGTATTGAGATCAACCTATCCCTCAGTCCCAAAAAATGTGAATTCATGATGACTGAAGGGATTTTGATAGGTCATACCATTTATCAGCAAGGGTTACAGGTGTATCCTAACAAAATTTCTATCATCCAAAAGGTTCCACCTCCTCAAAAGGTAAGAGATGTTCGGAGCTTTCTAAGCTTAGCAGGATATTATAGAAGATTCATTAAATATTTCAGTAAGCTATCCTCGCCATTGTTTGGCCTCTTAGGGAAAGATGTTGAGTTTAAATGGATCGATGACTGTCAAGGGGCTCTGGATGAGTTGAAAGATAAACTGGTGTCCGCCCCGATCTTGAGAGGTCCAAACTGGGCCCTACCTTTCCACATCCACATTGATGCCTCGAACAAAGCCATAGGGGAAGCCTTAGGACAAGTTGAGGAGAAACTACCATATTCCATATACTTTGTAGTAAAAACCTATCCAAGGTAGAGATGAACTATACTGTAACCAAAAAAGAATTCCTGGTTGTAGTCCATTCCCTAAACAAGTTCAGACACTACATCACTGGTTATCAAACATTCATACACATTGATCATGCTGGGATTAGATATTTAATGAATAAGCCTGATGTAAATGCTTGTATCATTAGATGGTTACTTTTGTTGCAGTAGTTTGATTTGACTACTGTCGACAAGCCAGGTAAGGAAAATGTTGTTGTTGACTTCTTGTCTAGATTGGATTTGCCTGCAGGTGAAGAAGGGACAGTGGATGACCAGATGCCAGATGAACACCTGTTTTCTATCTCAGTACTCTCTCCATGGTTTTCTGATATAGCAAATTACTTGGTCTCAGCACAGTTCCCTCCGCATCTATCCTCAAAGGAGAAGAGCATAATTGTGAGAAAGAGTGCCCCTTTCACTTGGATCGGGGGCAACCTATTTAAACTTGGCCCAGATCAGATCTTGAGGCATTGTGTTAGGGAGGAGGAAGCCTTTGACATCCTCCTAACCTATCACGATGGGCCCTATGGAGGCCACTTTGCAGCAAAAAAGATTGCCTTCAAAATTCTACAGGCAGGCTACTATTGGCCTACTCTTCATCAAGATGTCAGAAGATACATCAGCCAGTGTGACCGATGTCAGAGGATGGGGAAAGAAACTCCAAGGGATGAAATGCCCCTCCAACCTCAAGTGACCTTAAAGCCATTTGAGAATTGGGGCATGGATTTTGTGGGTCCTATCAACCCTCCTTCAAAGCAAAGGTCTTACATCATTGTGTGCACCAACTACCTGACAAAGTGGGCAGAAACAAAGGCAATCAAGGCAGCAACAAAAGAAAAAGTGGCTGAGTTTTTAAGGGAAACTATCTTCTACAAGTTTGGCTACCCAAGAGAGTTAGTCACCGATCAAGGAAGCCAGTTCACCTCTAACTTGATTGAAGACCTGCTCGCTCATCACAAGATCAAGCACCGAACTTCCACCCCGTATCACCCACAAGAAAATGGGTAGGTGGAAGTCACTAATAGAGCGTTGGAAGAGATTCTGACTAAGGTGGTGAGCAGCAACATAAAGAATTGGGCAGATCGCCTGGTTGAGGCCACCTGGGCCTACAACACCACTTGGAAAACTACAACAGGGTTCACACCTTATGAGCTGGTCTACGGGAAGAAAGCTTTGTTGTCCATAGAATTTGAGTACAACACATTGAGGGTGGTAGCTCAGCTGGACCTAGATCTCAGCCATGCTCAACGTGAAAGATTACTGCAGTTGAATGGATTAGATGAACAGAGAATGCAGGCCCTCCTCCACTCAGAAGTAGTTCAACTCCAAAGAAAGATATGGCATGACTGGCACCTTAATGGAAAGAAATTCTAGCCAGGAGATTGGGTGCTACTGTATGACTCAAGATACAAGGATTTCAAAGGGAAACTGACGACAAGGTGGTTAGGACCATATACAGTGGAAATATGCAACGATAATGGTTCAGTCCTTATCAGGACTATTGATGAAGAAGCCATCTGCATGCTTGTCAATGGACATCGATTGAAAATCTACAGGAAACCCCTTTCGAGGCAGGAGCTCATTGAAACTTTGGACAAATCAGTGTTGGTAGTGGACCAGGGCCCTGCCTCTATTCCACCCACACCTTGATCATAAAAAAAAATGGAACAAAAAGATCCTTGGGGGAAAACCTCTTCGAGGCGCCCAGGGAAAACAGTGAGGGTGAAAACCTCATGGAGGCGCCCCAACTGTCTCTAGAAAAAATAAAAAATGGATTAAAAAGATCCTTGGGTGAAAACCTCTTCGAGGCACCCAAGGCAGATAGTGAGGGTGAAAACCTCATGGAGGTGCCCCAGCTGTCTCTTAAAAAAAAAAAAAATAGGCCTAATCTCTGTGAAATAATTGCAGGTTGCAGGGAATATATTGCAGGTAAGGAGGGTCACACAAAACAAGGATAGGGGTTCGTACCAGGCTACAGGACATCCCTATAGACACTCCCTCCATGACCACTCGCCTTTCCTAGGATTTGATCACATTTAGGTCGAAATTCCATCTTCTACAGAAAGTTCAGGGCTTTCTACAAGAAGCTCTGGGCTTTCTACAGGAAGTTCTGGGCTTTCTACAGGAAGTTCTGTATTTCTACAGGAAATATCCTGTAGAACCTTTGGGCGAGCCAAATTTGATTTTGGAGGGAAATTTGAAGGTTGGAATCTATTTGTTAGGCCTGCAGCCACCCCTATTTCCACCCATCACCATATGGCACCCTGTTCCATCTCTTTACACCTTCGTCACCCACCTGGTTATGTGTTCCTACACAGTCATACAAGAAACCCTGTTTTCCTCATATTGACAGCAAGAATTTTTAAGTGACAAGTCAAGCAACAAAGTCTCACACACCCTACCTGTCCAAGCTCCATATAGAATCTTCATCAACGAATCTTTCCCTCGTCAGCAATATGGCCCTGCTCGTTTAGCCTGCATCCCAGGAGGAGAAGCAGCTACAAGGCATCCTACAGGAATCCTGTAGCAGCTGATCCCTCTGGAAGACATACTCTGGAGGCAGGGACAGCCGAAACCAACAAAGGGAACATCCAAAAAGCTCCTCTTGGATGTGAAAGCATCCTCGACAGTGTTGTGCTGCACAACAACCCCCCCATTTCATAAAATTTTACCTTCAAAACTATAATATGAAATGGGTCCCTTTTAGATTAAATTGGTATCAACTTATCATTCCTCAAAAGGTCCGGAAGGAAACAAAACATTATAAAACCTTTTGAGTCAACATATAATCGGTCTTATAATAAAAAATGAATAATTATTTATTATTGCGATAAAGCAATCGCAAGATCGCATATCGCAATAACAAAGGATGCATAACAAAAGACCCATTGGTTTTCCCCGATGCGACAAGCGCGAATAACTATCAGCTATCGGGAAGGTAAGCAATCATAACAAAAGGCCCCTCCCTTTTCTCTGATGCGATATCCCTATCGGCGATCGGGGAGTGTAACATGCATGTAAAGCCCTCTTCTAAAAAGCTCCTGATGCGAATTAGCAATATCGCCATCGTGATCAGGGATTTCGCGATGGCACCACTATAACTATTCAAGCATTCCTCCAATCTCCGATTGCGATAAAGCTAAGTGCGACTTTCAAAAAGGATTGATAAGGCTTGGGCATATTGTCTTAAATTATTATTAAAAGCCTTTCTATTCCCGATAGTGATTCACTTGCGATCAACCGCCAAAAAATCAAAGCCACGCTTAAATGAACTATTCGGGGAATAAAGGATATGATGAGCATTTAAATGATTCACAGGTTTAAATGGCCAATTAATGGAGCAGTTATGCCAAACTATCTTCAGAGATTGTATCCGCGACAGTCTTATTTTAATCCTCCATTATTTATTGATTGATATAACTCTTTCATACTCGGTTTGCGCCACCTATTCTCTGCATTACGTTCATTTTATCTCCTGTGAAGAGCTCCTTCGAAGCAGCGAATTTAGGCCAAATGGGAAAGAAGTCTAAGAAATTTGGAATAGCTTCAGCTTCCGTGGTAACAGGAAAACATACTGCTGATACGGGACCAAGAAAAAAAGGATTAATCTCAGACACCACATGTCTTGGTCTCGGTAATACTACATGGCAGAGCATCTATAATCTGGTTGAGGCCGAAGGGCCTTAGGAAACATCAGTACAAGATACAGCAGGCTCGAACCGGAAGTCCGAGGCTACCCTAAAGGATTTGGCCGATTCTTACCTACACCGGATAGCGACTCGAGAGCAAATTCTTCCATACACATATGTGGTAAGATGGGCAATTGAGGAAATCCCAATTACAAACAGAACATTTTGTACTATCGACGAGAGAGTCTTCGGTTCATTCCAGCCCAATGATTTGAGACAAATGTACCATTTGCCTGAACCAAAGAAGAAGTATAACAAAGCATTTCTGGAGAAGTTCAGAGATGAAAATGAAACTGAATCAGCACCTATACGGGAATGGAGACAGAACCCAGCGAAACATAAGCATGAGTCCTCGGATAAGTACTCTATTGATTCCTTGTGTTCTCCTTATTGTTATGCTGGAGCGATGATGTGTAGGATTTGGGGGTTGCATGACTCCTCAAAATTCTCCATAGAGATGGTACCTTTAATGGAAGCAGCATGTAATAGCGAAATAATGGATTGGGGGAATATATTATCTGATAAGTTAGCAACATCTATTCTTGAGTTCAGAAACAAAACCCGCATTACTGACAGATTTATTCCTCCATTTTACTTTAGTGCCTACATCTTAGATACTCTTTGTTTTAACTCTGAATTTCCCATGCTGGGGTGGAGATGGACTCCATAGGACCCCATGCCCATTCATATCTATCACTAGAAGTTGTGGAAAGCCCATTATAAACACCACCTATATCAAGTGTGCAATGGATTTATGTTACCCATTTACTATGCAATTTTTGATAAACTTGCTCCTAAGATTTCCTCACAAGCAGAGATTGATTTGACAGCCTTAGGAACCTGGTTCAGAGAAGAAAATTTTACATATGTAAGAGTTCTCGGCAGTCATGCCAGGCCTCATGTCCTCCCCTTGTATATACCCGACAAACTATTGGCTTGAGAGATAGCATATCAGCTTACATCCGCAGGAGCTACCAAGACTCTTAGGAATTCAAAGAAGCAAGTCTGAACTCCTTTTCCTCTAAGGTGTGGTGTTTACACTCTGCATGACTACAAGCATGCAGAGAAAGAAGCAGAAAAGATAAATATACTGAATCTCGCCACTCTTCCTAACAGACGATTTGATCCAAACAAAGTCGTCTATAATGTACTAGAACAAGGAAAACTCACTAAATTTGAACATAAAGAAGATGAGTTTGATGACTTATTCTCCTCACCTGAGTCATTATTTCAAGTTCAAGCGATAGCTAAAATGAGATATCACGACGACGAGTTAGTCGAATTTAACAAACTTAGAGAGCAGAGGTCGCAAATTCTACCTCTAGATTTGTTAGCCACTGCCCCGATGACATAGTCAAGCAAGCCTGAGCAACGACTTACCAACGAACCTCCTGCTACATCAGAAATTTTTGAAGAAGTCCAAAGAAGAGAGCAGGAGGAACTCCAAAGGAAAGAACAGGAAGAAGCATAAAGGAAAGAACAAGAGGAAGGACAGAGGAAAGAACAAGAGAGAATACATGAGGAGGAACAGAAAAGGAAATAGAAGTAGAGCAACAAGGATGTGAATGTCGATACCCAGATTGACTCGAGATTGCTCCAGGAATGGCAGCAGTTCGACTCAATCATAAGCAACCTTGAAAGCTCAAGAGATTTTGATACATCCAAAGTGACTGATACACATGATACATCATCAAAAGAGGTTCCAAGTGAAGGAACCAGCGGTCTACCCCCTACTATAGACTTAGAAATAATTCCCAAAGATCCTTCGGATCAAATCATTTTGCAAGTGGAGGATACCTCCATTGGATGTCTTTTATAGCCCAAAGCACAGGGCTGTAGTAAAGCGACAGCGGAAAAGGAGAAGGATTGATCAACCTTCCCTGTTCCCTGAACAAACAGTGACAGCCAACGTAGTTTGGAAGGAGGAATTCGATCCTTCCGATGACCTAACAAAGTTGTCCCAATATGCTGGAGCCTATTCGACGGCCACCATGGACAAGGCATCGGAAGTGAGTAATTTGTTAAAAGAAAAAGACCAGGCAATCGCTTCGTTACAAGCACAGCTATTAGAGGCACAGTAGAGAGCAGAACAATTAGAACAGCAATTGTCCATGCAACAACAGTTGAATAATCAACTGAACAAGCAGTTGCATGAAGAGAAACAAAGGGTAGATTCGAGTGTGATTCAAAGGTAGAAAGTATTATTGGAGGCATTATCAAAATTGAAGACAATGAATGAACAGATGACAAAGACAAAAGATGAGAAAATTGCTCAATTATCAGGTCAAATAGAGAAGTTCAAGAGTCTTCCGTAGCCTGCCGATTTCAGGGCAGAAGCACTACAGATTAATAAGGCACTGGTAACACAAATAAGATTATTGTGTCATAAAATTGCTGAAGTTGAACCACTCTATGACATAACAGCATCAATAATAGATAAATCAATCGATGCTAGACAAGACTTAGAGCAGGCCGATGAGACCTTAATATATTTTCTTACTTGGCAGGACACTAGTGAAGGACAGGTAGCGAATTTGCCTAAAATCTTAGAATCCCATAAAGAAATTCTATTCATGGAGTGGCAGTCCCAATTGATGAAGGCAGAGAGAGAAGTTTCTAGATGCAAATTATTCACAAGTTATTTGATTGAATTGATTAACAATACTCTCTATTTATCTAATATGATCTCTCAATGTACACCAGGTAAATTACTATCGGCCAAAACATTGGAGCAATCATGTTACCAAGAGCTGGAAAAGAATGGGAGATTGATCATAGGTATTAAAAGTTTAACTTGGGACACCTATTGGTTGTTCCTAGTAAAACCATACAGCTAGAGAGTCGCCCTCAAGTGCCTAACAAATGCAATCGGGTGTATCATTCCCGATATACATGATGCCACCTATTCTGCTCAACTCAATTCTCGTCTCAGCCGCCCTCAAGAAGTGGAACCAATGCTAGTGATATGCCAACTCAGGTCAAAAGGCAAATATCCAGAGTGATGAATCATGTTGCCGACTACCAGATTGCTGTGGGGGAGACATTCAAGATCAAAGTATACCAATTTAGTAGCATTTTAATTTTGTAGTTAGTTAGTTTAATTAAGTATTTATAGACCCTTTCATGTATTTAGAAAGGGTCGGAATTTTTTGTATATGACTTAAACCAGAAGTTGCACTATTGTACTTCAGGTATATTTTTTTATAAAGACTGGGTCAATTATTCCAAATTTTGATAACAAAGCTTTTATGTGGATGTGCACAACTGCCTTTATTTAAAAGTATTTCTGAGTCGGAAGAAGGAATTCGAATTGCGATTGATGTTGGGAATGATTTGCAGCTCATATGGTACTACTATCTATGTCTGAAGTCATTCTTTTTTATGTGAATTGTTATTTGATCATTCTTGCTATTATTGAATATATGCATGTGTTTTAACAGCATTATTTATACTTTCCACTATTGGATGTTTACAGCGTGCTTTTCTTCTAATCATACATGTATCAGTAATATAAAAAGACAAGTGTAACAATGTTTTATTAATTACTTTGTTCAACTATTTGAACAAACCAATTATTATTTAAATGAATGTCTATGTTTATTGAATAGTGTCATCTATATGCCTATTGACGAACAAAGATCACCAAACGTTGCACTTAAGAATAGAAGCTTCCCGGGATAGATTAGTTGTTTGTATTTTCGCTTTTAGATTAAGTCATCCATTCATTATCATTTATTAGAAAACCAGTCACTCATCCATCCCTTTTTATTCATTATTGGGAAACTGGCCCCATTATATCCAGTCGGAGCCACCATCCCAAATGGAAAAGGAGATGTATTAAGGTCCGGACCGGGTGGTTATCCCCTGAAGTTGATGCAATGATTTTCGAGGCATCAACAGATAGCCGAAACCAAACAGAACCTGTGCATGCAGCGTTGACAACCGAAGGGTCGAGTTCCAAAACCCGTGCATACAACATCAACAAATGAAGGAATGAGCTCTAACACCCATGCACGAGGTAACAGCGAGCGAACCAGTGGTTCCAAGACCCAAAGTCTGCATAACGCATCCACGGACACACAGGTAAGTGTCTAAACTCATTCGTCAATTGCATAAACTATATTTCGAAAACTGCATGTCTGTGAAAATGGTTCAGATTGAATGGGATCAGTGGCTAGTCAACTGGCCACCCTCATCCAGTTACATAGCTTCGTGGGATCTAAACAAGCTCAGTTGCATTCAAAATTGCCGACGAGACGTGCAGCCGACACGTGTGGAGTGTCCAGTCGGGGAAAATCGTTGGGACTAGCAGTGGTGGCGACGGTTAATGGCAGAGGGGAGGTGATGGCAGTCAGGGACACACAGAGAAATGATGGTCGTGACGTTGGATCAATGGTTCGGTCCGGCCACCTCATCCCCTCGCCATGAATTGCGCCGCAGTTAATAGATGCTTGGCTGAAGACCCTCACCACCCGCTATTCATTTGCACTTGCAACGTCCTCGGCCAAAGTACGTGTCCTCTGCTTCCAAAATCTGTTAACCTGTCGTCCTCCACCGAGCTTTTCGGCTTATTTCAAAAATCTCCCACGTACTGGGCTCGTTCAAAGGTGCAGTGACATCCTATAGAAGTTGGCAAGAGTTCTACAGGAAGATTCTCTACAGGAAGTACGGCACAGTTTTCTGGAGCAGGGAAGCCTAGACTTTTCTTCGTCGAATTTGGAGTTCCAAGAGAGGTAGGCTCAAAAACACTCTTCCATGCATGGTGTGTTTCGAAAAGGTGGTGAATTGAATTGTCTTGAATTGGAGAGTCAGAGACAAGTCTACCTGTGAGTTGGAAATAGCAGTTTGCCTGTGTGTTGCATGGAATTTCTCAGTCAGGTCTGCGTCAAAATTCTCCTCCACAGTTCCTATAAAAAAGAATTTTCCTGTAGGAAAGATATGCAATTGTGAGGGCTAGCCTGTGTATGAAGAATTTGAATTTCCATGGTTGTATGTATGTTGGGGATAAAAATTGAGCTCTGTACTCTGTCTGTGGAAACCTAATTTTTCCTTTCATAAACAGACAGCCGAGTTTTGGGCAGCAACAGCCTTAAAACCAGGGAATTGGTGCAAATTAAAATTTAAACACCCGAGAGATCCTTTCTTGAAGTTCAAAGGAGGAAATCATAAACAGCATTCCGTTTTCTGATCAGAGCATAAAACAGAGCACTCTCACCATGCTAGGGGGTTTATCAGGAAAGAACCCTCGGATCCCAGTAAGTTGCGCGAGCATCCTGAGGTGGTGAACCTCTTCACCTGTGCCAATTAGATGTCCTTTTGTGATAAAATTCAGGGTCATGACAATGAGATAACGGAGGAATTTTTAATGTCCCTGCAACCTGAATCAAAGACACAGGCCACAGTGAATTTCAAAGGGTTGACCCTAAAGCTTACCCCTGAGCTCATTAGTCGAGTTACTAGTCTGCCATTAGGGATACCTTGGAGCAAAGAGGAGAGGTCATTGGGCCAAGCAGCCAAGAAAGCATTCTTTATGCCCGAGGAACATCCTGCAGAAGAAAAGAATGGGGTTCGGAGAGCCAGCTTACATCCTCTTTGGAGCAAAGTCAGTTTCCAAATCATGAAATACATTACCTGTGAAGGGAGGTTCAACATTGTCTACGGCTATCATTTCAGGTTGCTGGGTGAACTAAGACATGGAATGGATTTACCTCCAGAAAAGAAGTTGAGCATCCCCTATTTTCTTCTGTAATCATTAATTGAATGTGGCACAAAATTGAAGGAAGGGACACCAGATCAGTTAGCCCATCATGGGCTCATCAAACTTTTAGTGGAAGATGCCCTCCACACCTACACTGTCCACCCCCTCTTGGGATATTTTTCGAAACATGTCCAGAAATGACGATATTCAAATTCTAGCCGAGGAGCTCACCTCATCCAACAGTGAAGAAGGAGAACACACTGAAGCAGGAGAGAAAGCCAGTGGTAAAGAAACACAGGGAAAACAAACACAAAAAGGACAGAAAGAGGAATGGGGAAAGGGCCAAATTGCTGAGCCCAAAACAGTGGGAGGAACAACGGCACAAACAGCTAGGGAAAAATGATTGCAGAGTAGAGCAGAGAGGACTAAAAAAGTCCAAATAAAGGAGGGCACAGCCAAGGAAACCACACAGAAATTAAAAGGAAAGACACATCCAGCCAAGCAGACCAAAACAGTTGACACGGGACTTTCTACAGGAAGCATGAAAACAGTTTCTACAGGAAGCATGAAAACAAAACAACAAAATTAGGAATCACCTGAGATTTTGGCCAGGGAGGCAGCAACTGTGTTGGTTGCCTTAAGCACACCCCCAAAACAAAAAGGGAAGTGAAAAAGGGAGCCCTCCATGTACTTTAAGGCAAGGAGCACACAAATCAAAGCTGGCAGACCCCAGCCACAGTCAAAGGAGCCAATTATGATTGAGGACACCACAGCTAAACAAAAGGAAAAGTCTCCTTCAAAGGCATCCATCACCTATGAACGAGGGAGCCCAAAAACGTCCACCTGGAGAGAAAGGATTAAAATGATGGACATAAACACATCTCTACAGGAAGCTGAGACAGTTCTACAGGAAACGCTGGCTAAGCTAAAGGAGACGGAGGAACTGGAAGAAAAGGTAGCTAAATCATCATAGGAAGAAGAAAAGGCTGAGAACATTTTGGAACCAAGCCCCTAGCCTAGCTTGGGCTCCTACTATAACCTGTTAGAGGCCAGAAAGTTAATTCCCCAAAAATTCACGGTGCCACTTTTCTTTGCACTAGAAGAAGAGCGAGTGAGGACCCACACTTGGATGAAGATCGCTAAGTCCAACGGTGTGGCAGACATAGGTCCCATGAAAGAACAACTCAAGGAGCCAAGAAAGGAATTGGCTATGATAAGACATGTGGAAAGCAGTCAGCGGGCCAAGCTATAGGAAGAAAACGAGTTGCCAAAATAGCAGCTACAGCTACAGGGACACTATAAGGAAGACAGGCCCCACATCTTGGGAGAATAGCAGCAATAGGAAAAGCCGACAATATAAAAAGAAACCCTTGATGAAAAACAGAAAAGAGATGGGCTGCAGGCTGAAATTGAGGCACTAACTAGACAGCTACAAGAGAAGGAATTGCAAGCAGCACAGGAGATACAGTCTCTAAGGCAACATGTACAAGAGAAGGAAGCCCAACTGGCCTGCATGGCCAGCTAGGTAGTAGAGGCCATGCAGTGTAGACAACCTACCAAATCATATGCCTTATACCTTAAGGATCAATGGTTGCAGATCCAAATTAACACCTTGGCCCAAAGGGGCACCACTCCATTTCAAAACTACCATCAATTCATGGCTTTATGTGACAGTAGCTCATCAGAGGACAAGGCCAAATTATCAAAGTTCTACCTACACATCTTGGCCCTTCCCAACATGAATTTTTGGGACCCCTACCCTACGGTAGGATATGTGCAACTTATGGCCATGGCCTTGGCTAAATCATGAAGAAAAGAGAGTAGCAGAGGTCCGAAATGTTATGGACAGGGAACTAAAGGAACCACTAATGATCATAGCAGAGCCAAAGGATCCCTCAGCATTAATATCCACCCACCAGCACTTGGCCAATGACTCTCAGGCCCTACCAGATTACATTGAATGACAAGCTCAAGCCATAGCCCATTTTGAGGACATGGAAAGACTGTTAGGGGATAAGTGCATTCATGCTTACACACGGAGGTGGAACAAACTGTCCCACAGCCTAAAAATAAGAGAATACCACTCCTAAACAAGGATGAGGGAGGCCTTAGCAAGAGTACCCCTCTACAAACAGTCCATGTAGAATCTTCAGGCCAACTGGATCGGCCTAAAGTTCAGTCCTCCCTTGCTTTTGGGGTTGCTGGAAGGAGTCAAAGAAGAGGAGGAACACACTCAGTGGGAAGAAGTGGAAAGAAAAGCAGGATTTCATGACCGTGAAGAAGATATCACATTGGAGGCCTGGGATGTGAGAGAGGTGGTCAAGGCAATCAAGGATGATGAGCTGGATTAGTTGCTCAGAGGATGAGCAACCCATTTAGCAGGGGGGTGATGATGAACCCCAGAATTGGGTAACTTATTGGGCTCATTTTGCCTAACTATTTTTCGTCAATCCGCCATTTTTCATAGTTTATGCATGTTTTTTGAGTATATTTATGTTAGTTGAATGAATGAGGATAGTCACTTGACCAAGAAGGCTAACACGTGGTTATTGCAGATTTTTGGACAAATTTTGGACCAAGGCCAAGCAATTATGAGCCAGATGGGAGCCAAGCATGAAGGAACAAGGGTGAGGATTTGTAGGAAGCGTGTCTCCTGCATTAAATGGCCCCTTCCTCAAAATTTCCACCCTTAGCTCGGAGTTCAGCAGGCCACCGAAAATGATTCCCAAGGGCAGCCGAGCAGTTTTGTGTAAAGTGACTAATCATTGGCAGTTTGAGCAGCCGAGCCCCTTGAGTTAAGGAGGGCTGTTGGAGACCCTCGTAGTTCATAAATAGGAAGGCTTCCAGCCTTCATAGGTTACTTTTTTGAACAGTTGTATTTTGCACTATAGTGCTGTTAGTTTTTTCAGCTCATTTTGTAGCTTCCGCTGTACAACTTTCTTTGTGACATGGTTATTTTTTAGTAATGGAAATCAGTTTCATTTGGCACCAATTCTGAGCTTTTTCTTAGGAGCCTGTAGCTCTTGGGGTTGGGCCCAACCCAAGTGCCAAGGCTTCCTTTATGTACCGTTATTTGTTTTTAGTGTTTTTGCAAAATAATTTATGTTAAGTAGATTAAAATCTTGCTTGGTTACCTAGATCATTGTTGATGATTAAAAAGGCTTTTCATGTTCAGATTGATTTGATAGGTTAATGATAGAGAAGATCTTCATAAAAATACTATCAAGCACCTTTGATCTCACCTCTCCCTCAGTGGGACCATGAGCTGGGACCAAGGTGTCCTTGTTGCCACCAAAAACACTGTCTTTGCTTCATCATGCAATTATTAGTGTTAGATTCTCATTTGCAGAAGTTGATACCAGTTGTGGTTACATGCTCAGGTTCATGATTGCTTAGTTTGCATAGCTATTTCAATGATTTTGTTGCAAATAAACTTATGTTCATTTTCTTTGCTATTATTTAGGTCAGATTAGGTTAAAGTAGCTAGGTCCTTGATTTTCCGAGTCTTTGTTTGTTCAGTTTGAGAAATAACTTGTAGAGCATCTGCAATACCTCTCTATCTACTCGTACTCCATCAACCCCACCTGCTCCATCCTCTAACTCGAATCCTTGCCTTACATTTGCCGCATTCACTCGCTTTGCCCTAATTTCCATATTTTTGTGCAACATTGCTCTACCCCTCCTTGAACAAATCCAACCATCCTCACCATTCCTCAGCTCCCTCCACCAAGTTCTAGACCTCCTCACACCCTTATCTCACCTCCATACCCACTTCTTCACCTTTCTTCCTCCATCAACCCTCCAAAGTTCCCTTTTAGAACATCCTATAGAAATTACAGAACATCCTGTAGAACCCCTGTAGACTTTATGTAGAAGCTCACAAAAGCAGCTTCTTGATATCTGAACACTGTGAAACTCTCTGGAAGGGTTCTAAGGGCCCCTTAGGCCCTCTTCTCACCATCCCAACCTCCTGAAACTGCCTCGCCAGTCCCATTCCTCACCTCGCCTCTGCATAGACAAAAATAGTTAAAGCACATGCATGATAATTCTAACAACTTGCTCAAAAATACAAAAAGATGTTTTTTTTTTCCAGATGTTACTGTAGAAGTAGCTTAGACACATGCATTTTACCTTCCTAGAATTCAATGGCATCTCTCTCAGTAGCTTTCATCCTCTTTCTTGCATCAGTAGGGCTAGCTGGTAAAATTAGGGTTTGCTAGGGTTTGCACTTCCTTTCAGCTTTCCAGTTTCTTTCTGCAAGTAGATTAGCCTCCTTTGAGTTAGCTTCCATCCATCAGTTAAAAAGCTTCTTCTCAGAGCTCATAGAAGTTGTCTTATGCTCCTAGCGGACTTGTGTCAGCTGACCAAGTGACAGCCGCAACAAGAGCTAGTACTTGTGCATACAGCACCGTCGCTTCCAAGTTTGTTACGAACTACCGGGTTGATAAAAGTAAAGAAGGGAGTCTTGGGAGTTGCAGCATTATTGCTGCAATACTGGAGCCCACCACTAGCCTAGTAATGTTCATATGCCTATCAGCCTCTTTGTAGGCTAGGTGACAGTTCTAATGGGCTCCTAGATGGTTGTTGGTGAAAATTTTTGGTTTTGGTTTAGTGCCCCCTTGTGTGGTCTGCAAGTCAACCCTATGGCTCGACCCACAAAAGAAACATAGGACAGGGAGTCTAGGTTGAGAGTTGAACCAAAGGTTGAGGGCGTGGTGCTGAGAAAGCTCAACCATTGAAAGACAAGGTCTGAGGGTGTCATGGTAATGTTGGGATGACTTAGGAATTCACTCTGGTTTACCATCGTAATACACCTCCCCCTTCCCATCAATAGATTTTAGGTTGGGTCACGGAGCTTAAACATCACACTGAAAACATTGATTTGGACTTGGAGGAATGGCAGTCTTTAATCCATGAATTTGATCAGTCTCAAGCCAAATATACCCAGTTCCAACATATTTTTTTTTTGTTTATATTGGCTTATGAATAACATTATGGAAAAAGAAATAGTGTCTAGTTCTACAGGACCATCCAAACTAGATACAAACCTCAAAGAAATTCGCAGGGAATTTCAATTGATCCAACGTTAAATCCAACTCCAAAATGTTAGCCTTAGCCAGATTGAGAAGCACATTCCTTGCCTTCCTCAAACAAAGTTTTTAGGTTCTAGTGAAAAAGATTCAGTTCTTATTGACTCCTCTGATAAGCAATTGGATGATTAGCATAGTTATGTTTAGTGAAATTTTTATTAATTTTCATGATGGCTTTACAGTCTCTTAGTTTATGTTTGAGATATATAGATATTAAGACAATTAAGGATATCCATACTTATATTGCATTGCTAGATAATTTGAGAATCTTTACATTTTAGATGGCTTACAATGCAGTTAGATGACCAACAGATATGGTTTTCCATTAGGCAGGTTGAGGCCATCTAACATTGTTGGATGTGTATGCACACCTTGTCTGCTTTTTGAAATGGAATCGAAGGATCTTCCAAACTTACAAAAAAATAAATTGAATAACTATTAAATAATTAATTAAATATTACTAATAATTAATGAATAATAATTTATTTATTTATTTGAATTGAAAAATAAATATAATAATGTTTGTGGGTGATAGCACAATTGGAAAAAACATGTTGGCAAGACTTGTGAATTCAAGTGATTGGAAGTTCAATCCACAGACATGTATCACTAGTTGAACTTAAAAAAAATAAATAACATAATAATAATTATTCAATTAATTTTGTATAATAATTAATTAAATAATAAATTTATTAATTTACAAAAGCAATTAATTTTTATGTAAATTAATGAATATTATACATAATAATAATATCAATAATAATGTTATAATAATTTATCATTATTAATTATTAATCATTAAATTAAGTATTATTAATTAACAATACATAATTAATTTATTATTATTAAATATTAATATTAAATTTAACTAATTCATTTTTATTTAATAACAATTAATGATTATTATTATATTATTACTTAGTAAAAAAAAAAAAACAATCGTGGTCAACCATGGTTCACCATGGATGACCATGATTGATTTCCATATTGAAACAATCTTTGTTAAAATGCGACATTGGACCATGGTTACCACCATGGTTGACCATGATCGGCCATCGTTGACTGTGGTTGACAATGGTTGACCATGCTTGATTTTCTTATTGAGGCAATATTTTTCACAATGCAACACTGGACCATGGTTAACCATGATTATAAACCCAAGGCATTTGTATTAAACACTAGGATTAATATTATAATCCCTATGAATACTTTTATACTCGAGGAATATGAACCCTTAGATTAATAAACTAAGGGATTGATATTATAAACCCAAGGGAATAATAAACACAAGGCATTAATACTAAAATCCTAAGGGAATAATATTAAAGCCAAGAAATTAATATTATAAACTCAAGGTATATAAATCCTAAGATAAATATTATAAACCCTAAAATTAACATGGTTGTCCATGGTTTACCATGGCTTATTTTCATATTGAGACAATGATTGTCACAATGAAATGTTGGACCATGGTTCACAATGATTGATTTTCATATGAAGATAATCTTTGTGACAATGAAACGTCGACCATGGTTGATCATGGTTGATCATGGTTGACTATGGTTGATTTTCATATTGAAACAATCTTTGACACAATGTGACCATGATTATTGATCATGGTTGACCATGGATGCCATGTTTCATTTTCATATTCAGACAAACTTTCTAACAATGTGACTTTTGACCATGGATGACCATTATTGACCATGATTGATCTTCATAGTGAGACAATCTTCGTTACAATGTTGCTTTGGACCATGGTTGACCGTATTTTACCATGCTCAACCATGTTTGACCCTAAGATAAATATTATAAACCCTAAAATAAACCTTGAGGGATATAAACCTTAAGATAAATATTATAAACCCTAACATTAATATTATAAACCTCCGAATTAATATTGTAAACCCAAGGGATTAGTATTAAAAATCCGAGGGAATAACATTGAACCCTAGCACTAATATTAAACCATAGGAATACAATCCTAAGATTAATAAACCTAAGGGATTAATATTAAAAACCCAATGGATTAATATTGACAACCCAAGATATTAATATTATAAACCCTTGGGATTAATATTACAAATGTAAGCAATTATTAATATTATAAACCCAAGGCATCAATAAACCCAATGAATTCATATTATAAACCCTAGGAATATGAACCCTTAGATTAACAAACCCAAGGGATTGATAAAATAAACCTAAGGGAATACTAAACCCAAGGCATTAATACTAAAAACCGAAGGGAATAATATTTAATCGAAGGGGATAATATTTAACCTAAGGGATTAATATTATAAACCCAAGGTATATAAACCCTAAAATAAACATGGTTGCCCAAGGTTTACCATGGTTGACTTTCATATTGAGACAATCTTTGCCACAATGCGGTATTGGACCATGGTTGACCATGATTGATTTCAATATGAAGATAATAGTTGTGACAAAGAGACATTGGACCATGGTTGAAAATGATTGACCATGGTTGATTTTCATATTGAGACAATCTTTTTTACAATGTGACGTTGGACCACGGTTGACCATGGTTGTCACAATGTGACGTTGGACCATGAGACACTCTTTATCACAATGTGACCACAGTTAACCATGTTTGATTTTCATATTGAGACAATCTTTCTCACAATGTGACGTTCGACCATGGTTGACCATTGTTGACCATGGTTGATCTTCATATTGAGACAATGGTGACCAAGGTTGAGCATGATTAATTTTCATATTGAGACAATCTTTGTCACAATGTGACAATGGACCATGGCTAATTTTCATATTCATAAAATCTTTGTCACAATGTGATGTTGGACCATGGTTGACCACGATTATAAACCCAAGGAATTTATATTAAACACAAGGATTACTATTATAAACCCTATGAATAATATTACACCCTAGGAATATTAACCCTTAAATTAATAAACCCAATGGATTAATATTATAAACCCTGGGTATATAAACCCTAAGATACACTAGTAGAAAATGAGAAATTAGTGTCTAAGTGACTAAAAACATTAGTCACTTCAGCTTTTCAAGTGAAATGCTACCCTGTTAGGCCCCTATATAAACCCTGTTAGGTATATAAACCCTGTTAGGCCCCTATATAAACCCTGTTAGGTATATAAACCCTGTTAGGCCCCTATACTACTAGTGTAACCCCTTATTGTTATTAGTACAACCCCCTTATTATATTGATGTACCCA
>APFE031528420.1:93527-147166 GCA_000404065.3 Pinus taeda | reverse complement strand
ATTGTTCATTTATGTAATGTAAAGGAGGTTGCCCCCTCGAAGAGGCTGAATTCTAAGTTGTTGATCTATCTTTTCTATCTTTTCTTGAGCTGGTTTCATAACAGTTGACCACGATTATAAACCCAAGGAATTTATATTAAACACAAGGATTACTATGATAAACCCTATGAATAATATTACACCCTAGGAATATTAACCCTTAAATTAATAAACCCAATGGATTAATATTATAAACCTTGGGTATATAAACCCTAAGATACACTAGTAGAAAATGAGAAATTAGTGTCTAAGTGACTAAAAACGTTAGTCTCTTCAGCTTTTCAAGTGAAATGCTACCAAAAATGAGTAATATTAAGTGACCAAACTAAAAAAGACTAACATAAACAACTAACTTAGTCTTGTATCTAAATATACAACCAAATAATAAGTAATACAACTTAAAATTACTAACGTGAATGACTAATTTAGTCTAAGAATAAAAATACAACTACCTAAAAAGTATTACAATAATACGAATCAGTCGTTTATGTTAGTCATTTTAATTGTGCATGGAAACTTCAAGATGATGGATGAAAACCCATGTAAATGGAACCTAATCAATAATATTTGGCTAAAACAAAAATTGAAAGTGTGCTTGTATTTGTGAAATAAACACATCAAAACTTAACAACAACAAAAAAAAAACATAAAACTGTCCCTACATTTGTAACATAAACACATATAAAAATGTTTTGTGGCAATCCATTTAACTTCTATCTCTGAGGGCTCTTATGGTCACCTCAAATTACTAGGAAAAATCTAATGTGATTGGTGCAAATAGAGTTCATAACCTCTTATCACCATATAAAATCAACCCCAATCCTAAAAAAACACAATTAAAAAGAAAAAAAGTTTAAGTTTATATAATGCAAACACATACTTTAATCTCTTGGTGCCATGGATTCGATTCACTCATAAAATCTTTATTTTTAGAATGGATTATTACGTTTCCCATTCACTCAAAATGTTATTCCTCAAAACCACTTACACTTATCTCCCCTTTACACGAAGCTTGATAACTTGAAAACTTGGGACCCTAATTCATTCCTCTCACATTCAAAACTCTAATGGAGGGTATAGTTTTACACAAAGTTTGATAACTTGAAAACTTGGAACCATAATTCGTTCCTCTCACATTAAAAAATTTGATGGAGGGTATGGTATAGAGCACTCAAAAAGGAAGGTGTCCCATGACATCAAAATCTCTTCTGCAATAACTCGCGTAGTCATCACAGGGACCGACACTGTTTTGGTGATTAACTTAGCAAAAATCATTGTTAGAACATGGTTTAAATTCTAGTCTCATTCAAAACCTTTAAAAGCATACAATACATGATCATCTCGCCAATAGAAGACTTGAGGTCACTCCCACCTCCGTAGGACCATGGCGGCGATATTCAGAATTGAACTTGCGACCCACAGCAACTAGAGCCCTTGGTTATAGTCTGAACACTATCCAATAAATTCAGGTAAACTAACACTAATATGCACACTAAAGTGTATGCTAAAGAGTGCTAGTACATGATTCTGAGAAAAATTCAACGGTTTTCATTTTTTTCTATTAACATTTTTTGTTTTTGTTGCCTTGATTTGCAAGTTCATTTTTATTGTACTAATAAAGGTTGTTGTATTTTATGTCTCTAATATTAGTCTTAGCTTTAACTCTTTTGGTGAATGAGTTGATTTAGAAATATTGTTCATCAATTTCACCTTGAAATGTACATGGGATGCACCAAGTAAAAAACCAAACCTTCTATTTTCTTAAGCTAGCCCATCCAATGAAACTGAAGGAGGTGTTTGATCTAGTTTGGAGCAATGAAAAATGGAAAAGTTGTTAGGTCCCTACACTACTAGTGTAACCCCTTATTGTTATTAGTATGACCCCTTATTATATTTTTGTGCTGATGTATTCCCCATATTGTTATTATTGTGCCCCATAGAAGCTCACTATTATTATTATTGTGTCCTTACATTATTATTGTTATGTCGGCTCTGATTATATTATGACCCCTTAGACTCCTATATATAGAAAGGAGGTCTTGTCATTTGTATCATCCAAGATTTGTTCATTTTTGTAATGTAAAGGAGGTTTCCCCTCGAAGAGGCTTATTTTGAAGGCGTTTATCTATATTTTCTATCTCTTTATGAATTGGTTTCACAACATTTGGTATCAGAGTTTTGGATTCTAGGGTTTTGCTGCTCCAAACAGGCCATCGTGGAATTTTTTATATAACTTTTTTCTAAGACATTTCAAAAGCTAAAAAAAAATCCATTTGAGCTGAAATCATTCTAAATTTCAGGTATAAATTTCATATCTTGTCTCACTATATTTTTTGAGATAAGATCTAAGGAAGTTAGGGTTTTTGCAAACTCCCGAATTACATTCCAAACAGGTGACCTGGGGAACATCGTCTTAAATTTTGTTCTGAGAATCAGATTAAAAGTTTGTAAGAAGTTTCAGAAAGAGGATGGCTTGTAGTTTTATATATATAAGTTTCAGATACTAAGGTCAAAACAATGACACATGGCACTTTGTACAAGTTTTCTCTACTGAACTAGTCTATAATCAGGTCACCCTGGGAGATTTGGCATAACTCTTTCTTGGAGAATCCAATCTTGATAAGACTTATGGGGTTAGAAAGAGGACTCAAAGGGCTACTACAGGACATAATTTTAGATATTTGAGATTCGTGGTTATAGAGATACAAGAGATTCAATATCGAGCTCTTACAAAGTGAAAAAAAGGTGTGTAGTTTTTTTAAATTTTGCATAAGATTGATTTGAAAATTTAGTTTGAAGGAATTCAAAGGGAATAGTGAAGAATTATTAGCATTAATTGATGCCCCAAAGAAATAAAATGGAAACACCTAGTAAGAAACCTGAAATCTCTAGCAAGACTCATGAATAAGAGGAAGAAATGCAACATGATATATCAAAATTACAAGACCAAGTACAACAAATTTCACTCTCACAAAAGGTATTGAAGCCAAGATGAATGGCGTGGAAGCTAATATGAATGGTGTGCAAGTTAATATGGATGGCGTGGAAGCTAAGATGGATGGCATGGAAGCTAAGATGAATGGCATGGACGCTAAGATGGAAGAAGTGAAGATAAATTTGAATAAGTTGCTACAAGAAATGGTTACTAATGGTGAAAGGGTAGTAAAGGAAACTTATGATGAGAACAAAAGAAATGTTAATCATGATTCCATAGACTCTAATGTTGGATTGAAGACCCACCATGTTCCAAAAATCGATATGAGGAAGTTTTATGGCAAGGATCCTGAAACATGGATACTACAGATGGAGCAATTTTTCGATCTCCATAATGTGAAAAACACACAAAAGGTACGTATTGCAACTTTATATTTGGAACCAAATCAGTTTATATGGTATAGATGGCTTTTCTCTCGTAAAAAAATTGTCACTTGGGCAATTTTTACTAAAGAAATGATAGCACATTATGAGGATACAAAAAGCAACACCTTTTTTACCCAATTGATAAATTGCAAACAAAATGGTTCAATGATGGAGCACATTGAGGACTTCCAAAAATTGAACATAAGGGTAAAAGATATTCCAAAGGAGCATAGGATTAATGTGTTCATAAGGACTTCAAAGGATGATATCCAACATGAGGCTTGCCTTTGGGAACCTAATTTATTGGAGAAGGCATTCAGGTTAGCAAGAAAAATGGAAAGCAAAATTATGGCAACCAGGAAACCTACGACTCACAACTATAAAGATGGAAGTGTTGTTGACCCTAACCTTCCACAACCTACAAGGTTGACACCACAACAATTGGAAGAAAAGAGAGCAAAAGGGCTTTGTTACAATTGTGATAGAAAATACACTAAAGGTCATAAGTGTGTTGAGAAGAAATTATTCTACATAGGTTGTGAAGAGGAGGAAGAAAAGGAACAAGAAATATCAAAAGAAGAGGATATACTCCAGGAAAAAACCCTAGATAAAGAATAAATGAATCCAACCATATCTTGTAATGCATTAGCTGGAATTACCACTCCTCAAACTATCAAGATAGAAGAACATATCAAGAAGAAAAAGGTAATAGTGTTGATTGATTTGCAAAGTACCCATAATTTTATTCATTGTAAGATAGCCAAGGAATTGAATTGCTTCCTATATCCAGCACCACAGTGTCAACTGATGGTTGCAAGTGGAGGAATCATACTGATGGTTGCAAGTGGAGGAATGATAAATTTCTCTAGAAACTGTCATAATATCAAGCTATCCATGGGAGAATATGTATTGAATAGCCCAATGCTGTCCATTCCAATGGGTGGTGCTGATGTTGTAATAAAAGTCCAATGGCTACAATCCTTGGGTATAATAGCTTTCAAGAAATTTTCATGAAATTTTGTGCGGAAGGAAAGGAAGTTGAATTAATGGGTATTGCAGGGAAACTGAGCAAGATAATCAGCTCTAATGGTATGACGAAGCTTCTAAAGAAGGAACAATGAGGCGTAGTTGCACAGTTATGTTCACTAGAGGTTCCCACATTGAAATCATCTATTTTTCCACATCTCCAAAAAGTCTTGGACAATAATTTGAAGGTATTTGAGACTCCCAAAGGCCTCCCACCTATTCGTGATCATGATCATGCTATTCATTTGATTCCAGGAAGTGTTCCTCCAAACAGCAGGTCGTACAGATACCCCTATGCCCAAAAGAGTGAAATTGAACGTATGGTTGCAGAAATGCTAGAGGATGGTATAATTCAACCTAGTCAAAGTTCTTTCTCTACTCTAGTAGTATCGGTGCACAAGAAGGATGGATCATGGTGCATGTGTCCGGATTATAGGGAGCTCAACAAGCTCACTATTAAAGATAAATTTTCTATTATTTTTGTTGATGAATTATTGGATGAATTACATGGATCAATTTACTTCACCAAGTTGGATTTTCATTCAGGATATCATCAAATCAGAATGAGGACTGAAGACATTTTGAAAACAACATTTAGAACTCATGAGGGTCATAATGAATTTTTGGTCATGCCTTTTGGCCTTACCAATCCACCTTGTACATTTCAAGGTTTGATGAATTCCATTTTCAAACCCTTCCTTAGAAAATTTGTGTTTGTATTTTTTGATGATATACTAATCTACAACAAATCTTGGAAGGATCATGTTCAACATGTTGGCAGGGTGCTCAAACTAGTGGAGGAGAAACAATTATATGAAAAAATCTCCAAATGTTTCTTTGGAGTACAAGTGGTGGAATATCTAGGTCATATTGCATTTTATGAAGGTGTTAAGGTAGACCCTAGCAAAATTAAATGCATTAAAGAATGGAAAATCCCCACATCCATAAATCATCTGCGAGGACTTCTCGGGTTGACAGGGTATTATAACAAGTTTTTTAAGAATTGTGGGAGAATATTAGAACCTCTAACAACATTATTGAAGAAAGATGAATTTTCATGGACTCCAGAAGCAACAAACGTCTTCTAACATCTTAAAGAGGCAATGTACCAAGCACCAGTCTTAGCTACGTCGGACTTCACAAAAACCTTTATTGTGGAATGTGATGCTTCAGGAAATGGAATTGGTGATGTTTTAATGCAAGATGAAAGACCCATTTCTTTCGAAAGTCGTCCAATCAAAGGAAAGGATTTGCATAAAGCTATTTATGAGAAGGAAATGTTGGCAATACTACATGCACTTAAGAAATGGTGACCCTACCTAATGGGAAGACACTTCAAGGTAAAAACGGATCATGATAGTCTTAAATACTTTTTAGAAAAATATTATCCTCTAAAGAGCAACAAAAATGGGTCACAAAGATGTTGGGTTATGATTTTGAAATCATCTACAGAAAAGGGAAGCAAAATGTTGTGGCAGATGCACTCTCAAGAAAGGATGAGGATGTGGAAGAATTGTTTTGTGTTATTTCTATTATCCAATCAGATTGGATAAACGAAGCAAGGGATGAATGGAAGAAGAATGAAGAAGTGTGGCCACTCATTCAAAAGTTGTAGAATATCCCAGTTCAAACAATATTACCAGAACTTGATGAGGAAGGAAAACTCATATTGGAACCTAGAGCAGTCACAAAAGCAAGAACCCAAAAGCTAGGAAATCGATCAATTTCAGAGTATCTCTTCAAGTGGAAGAACTTACCTACCGAAGATTCCACATGGGAGGACAATAATTTTATACAGAAGCATCAAGAACTACTCAAGCGTTGAGGACAACACTTCTTGAAGGAGAGGGGCATGTTAGGTCCCTATACTACTAGTGCAACCCCTTATTGTTATTAGTACGACCCCCATTTTATATTGTTGTGCCCAAGTAGTCCCCATATTGTTATTATTGTGCCCTTACATTATTATTTTTATGTTGGCTCTGATTATATTATGACCCCTTAGACTCCTATTTATAGAAAGGAGGCCTTGTCATTTGTATCATCCAAGAATTGTTCATTTGTGTAATGTAGAGGTTGCCCCCTCGAAGAGGCTTATTTAGAATGTGTTTATCTATCTTTTCTATCTTTTTGTGATCTGATTTCATAACAAAAACATAAATGAACAATGAAATAATTCTCTTTCCTTAAAGTTCACTTCTTTTGACATATTGATTCTTGGTCCATATGTCTTTGGTAATATTTAATGGCAATATCGTATTTAGTCAAACATCTTGGGATGGGCATACGGTTAGATCCTTTGTAATTCTTTGAAAATAAACCCTAGATAGTGGTGATGTAACAATCATGCTAATCTTCTAGGCCTTCAGCTAACTAGCTATAGGGCTTGAAGGGGTTGGAGATTTACTTTGTACAGTAGAAACGTTGCTTCTTGTTGGGAGTTTGCAATGTGTAGATTGTATATCTTGGTTCAATTTTTCAGAAAATTTTCAAGTCCAAGTTTATGCTTGCAAATATTTTCCAATATTATCCGTGGTGCTTGAATGTTTCTAAGAAATTTCTTTCCAAACCTTTTTATATTTTTCTGAAACAATATTTGTAACATTGTAAATATTTTCCTATGTTGGAGGATTTTTGGGGATCTTTAGTATGTTTCTTTGTGTAGGGTGTGGCAATGTTCATGTGAAAAAAAACTTCATTTCCAAAAGGTTAAATATTTGGATTTTTTTCAGTTGTTGGAACATCCATATGTAAGGGATTATTGGTATGACTGTTTATCATATTCAATAAAAAAAATATGTCCCTATAGTGGTGATTGCATCAAGAGGCTCTCTCCAACCCAATATGAAAGAGATGTTGTAATGTCTTGTTCTACTTTGTAAGAATTTTTACTCGGTAAAATTATATTAAAAAAAAATTAATAACATAAAAACATTTTTACTCAGTCAAAGTAGAATAAAAACAATAAACAAATACCATTAAAATAAAAAATAACTTCATGGTTTTCACCCATGATATTGACCATGGTATTCATGTGGAATATAACCTATTTAAAGTGCGGGAATTTGAATTTAACCAACCTAGAACCATATTAACTATGGATCTTCCAAACACCGAGAGGGATCATATATCTTGATTCTAGCATTCATATCTTTCCATTTTTACGGATTTATCAAAAATTGTGATTGGTGGAAACAACATCTAGGTTTTAGAATAACTTGTGAGGTAGATATTCAATAACTAGTGCAAATATTGCAAGAGTGCATTCCAACATCCATGTTGCAAATGCATTAAGACTCTTAATGAAGTTATCATATTGTTTCAAATCATCTCATCTAACATATTGAAGATTATATGATTTTTATTTTTATATATTTTTTTTACTTCTCATACCTATAGGCTTGTAGCCACTGCTTCTACATGTAGGATTATTATATCTCTCATGGATAGCACAACCCAGATTATTTTCTAAAACATCCTTATTATATTACCATGACTAAGAAAACCTTGGAATCAATAGATACATAGTTTGATATGACTTGCAATTCAAATTTGGTGCAATTCTAACTTACAACTAAGATTTGGTACAATTAAATCCTTAGCCACATGATTTGGGTTCATGTTTAGGTTTTGCTACAATTAGGTTCAACATAGATTATAATTTTCGGATGAGTTTGAGATGAGGGTCACGATTAGGTTTGTATCTATAGGTCGGGATTAGATTTATTTATATACATTTTGTGTGTGTATCCACATTCTAGGGAAACCCTATGTGCGCTTCCTCTTATTTTGAGGATGGCACTGGGGTTAATCAGTTAGTTTAGTTTTTGGTAGTGGAACAGGGACATCGAGTGACTCCTAATAATATTCATAGAGGAAGCTAGCATAGGGATTTTACCATATGACCTACTACTTGTAATTCATAACACTCAACCGCTTGAGCTAACCCATTAGGTGAAACTTGCAACAACCAATTATTGACTTCTCCGCATTCCAAATAAAGATCTCAAACATTAAAATAAATAAATAAAATAAAATTGCAATATGAGGTCACAATAGGCCCCCCTAAATAGAAGACATAAATCCAATAACAAAAACATAACTCTAGAGTTGAAGTGGTCTGCAATAGTGTGTAGTTCCCCCCTCCTCCCCCCCCACTTGACATAATTGAAGGTGTGACAAAAAAAAATAAATTAGGAATGTCTTCATGGAGCTTGAGAGCTTAACCTTAGAGTACATGGGATCCCCCTACTAGTACCTCTCTTTGACCCCATATAGATAGTCTCTATTTCCTTCAAGACACTATATTTGAAGGACATCACTCTTGTTTGAGTATGGATGGACCTTGATTCCATTATGTTACTCTGTTTTTGGTTAATGGAGGATCAACTTAGATCTCTCGAAGGCAAGAGAAGACCAACCTCGCTCTCATCCTCAGAGAAGATCTTCCTCAATGTGGACCTCACCAAATATCAAAAGGTGGAACTCAATCTATCTACAGACCATGTCATAGCTGCATGGAAGGAAGGTAAGTGGTCAATAATATGAGATCTCAAATCCATCATTTGTGATTTAGCTCCTCTAGGATTCTCTCTCCCTCGGACCAAATGATTGTCTCTTTTAGCTAGGGGACATTTTAGGGAGATTTGGCCCACCATATCCATTGAATGTTGAAATTGTAATGGTGCATTTTGGATTTTTCTAGGTACACTTTGTGATGTAATTGAGTCTGGTGACCTCCTTTTTTCATAGAGACACATGTGAGCCCCATGCTGACACCACCTAGGATCCATCAGTATCATCTGGTGTGGTCTTGTCAACAAGAGATAAGATCCTTGAGGATACTCTCTCCCTTAGACCGAATGAGGGTCTTTTTTAGTTAGGGGATAGGTTAGGGGAAATTGGGCCACCATATCAATTGGTTGTTGGAATTGTAATGATGCATTTTGGTCTTCAGCAAGTATGCCTTATAATGTGATTGTGTCTTGTGACCTCATTTTCCTCAAAGAGGCATATTTGATTCCCATGTGCACACCACCCAATATCCATGGGTATCATTAGGTGTGGTATTGTCAACAAGAGCCAAGGTTTGACACTGTCAGAGGATCTGGGGGCGTTTCTTGTTTTATATGGGATTGTATTTGGAAAAGGGTCTCTTTGTTGTCATTGGACAAGTATGGCATGTTTTAGTGGGTCTAGTTTCATCGACACAACTCCCTTCTACATGAAAACTACATTGTAGTTAGCTAATTTCCCCTAGCCTCATTACACTTTACATTTCACATGGAATCCAAGGGTGACCCTTTCCTTGACCTTTATAAAGATATACTCCACAACACTCTTGGAGATATTATTTCCTAGGTGACTTCATTGCTCATACCAGAAACCTATAGGTTGGCCTACATGACAAAGTAGAAAACACACTTTGTCTCCAAGAGTTGGAAATAGAATTTGTCGGATTGTATAAGAGTTTGCAAGACAATAATGAGCCCGTCATGGGTTATGGAAGACATCTCTTATATCTAGGTGAATCCCAAGGCTTAATGATCTTGAATGGGCTTCATGGTTTCTTGAGTTTTGATGACTTTACTTGTTACCCCCATAGTAGGGAGGGGGCGGGAAGGAAACATTGTTGATTATGTCTTAGCCAACCAAGATCTTCTCCAACCTATGCAACACTTCTCAGTCTCTCTGTTCCTACACCCTCATCCACCCCAACAACACCCTCCATACTACCTTCATTTTTTATAGAGATTACAATGACTCCTACAACACTCACCTCACAAAGCTACTCCCCTCCATTTTCCACTTCAAGTCGCTGAGAACAACTGCAACCAAATATGAGATGCTTTCTTGTAACCCTCATGAAGGAAACCATTGATTCCTAATCCCACTCCACTCGTAAACACAATCATAAGCCTCTAATTTGGATCTTGTCCCATGAACCACTAGTTCAGCAATGAATGTAAATCCCTTCACAAGCAACCTTGTCCCACCCTCATGCATGATCCATTTTCCTCCCCTCTACAAATCCCACTATCAACTCTTTCGTTATAAAAAAATGAACCTCTCTCCCTAAGGAGATAATAACTTTGTGAGGCTCATTGTTGCTCCCTAAAAGGCTTCATGTGTACTCTTATTCCTACGCACCACACCATCCCTCTTGACCTTTATCCCTAGTCCCTATTCTCCTACACAACCTTCCTGTTAGAGTCAGTCTTGTCAGTCCTTCGTCAGAGATCAAAACTCTTTCTGCATTTCATTTTTAGGTGTCTCGCTCCATCCACTCAATTTCATTTCACTAGGGGCATGCCATAATCTGACGGAAGGGTCTTGTCAGTCATTACCCCTTACCCCTGATGTCTTGCACCTGCTGGCTTAGGTCATTTCATCAATATTTAATAAAGTCCATGACAGTCAATGTTTGATCTTTTATTGGACAAGTGTCATTTCAGTCATTAGGTCTAGGGATTAGTCAATTTGGTCTTCAACAATGTCCAATAAAGCCATGCAAGCCAGAGGGAGGCCCTTACAAAGTTGTGATTTAAAGATTTTCATCGTCATGTTGACAGATTACGACTGTTCTTCAAAAATCTATTTTGAAGAAAAGTCAACAGTTTGTCATTTGTAATAATTTTCAAAAATTTTCAGTTGATCTCTTTAGGCACAGTCATGGTTTCCTCTGCCAAATGCCATGTCAGCTACCCCTACAAAAAAGTGCCAAAAATTTCATCATTGTAGTAAAAAATCTAAAAAGGAAAAGTGAAATACAGAGTTGCATTAAATCATGGAAAAAGTGCCAAAACAAAACATTGCCAAAGTGGGTTTTGAAGAAACAAAAATCAAAACCATGAGTCCAATGTCTTTATATATAGATTTTTCATAAGAATCAATGTCATTTTGCACACCAAGGTCAAAGAGAAACATTTCAAAGTGATTGTGAGAGCTAGCGCATGTTTTGGGTGAAGTTGGAGGTGCCTTGACAGGTGCGGCACACAGGCACAGTGGCGCAGCGCACTGAGGGAGCGTGTCCCACTGGGCGTGACCACACAGTGTTAAATAACACAGGCGCGGTGCACTGGGAATGTTGCGCGGTGCATACACATAAAGGCCCGATTTTGCTCAGAATTGAAAAAAATTGCCTTTTAATCCCTTGAACTTGCCAAGTAGCATCGACATCTGGGTTGCTCATCCATTTTTTTGTTAGTATGATGATGGTTTATGGCTGCTTATGCTTGCAAAAAAAACTCTTAAACCATACCACTTAAAATCATCAAAACAATTGCTATTAGGGTTGCGAATTCATTGTGTTGATGCCAAGGTTCCTCCTCCATTTCATTTTTCCCTTCTTTACATCATTTCCTGCTCCCCTATTCCATTTTTCCATTTTTCCCTACCCTAAAATGTTACTAAACTCCTATTCCCTATCCCCTCCACTCATTTGTCAAATGTAAAACCCCAAAATCCTACCTTATATAAATTCCCAAATCCTCCTACATGTCCCTAAACAAAATTTCTCCCCATAGTCCCTAATCCCTTCATATTATTCCCCTTCCTAACATTCCCTTGTTGCATTGTTCCCCTTGGTGGCAGAATTCAATTATATTGCATTACAACAGAGAGTTTCATACATCATTAAAGGGCGACCCAAGCACAGTCCATATACAGCAGCATCTTTTCTTCAAGGAATTTGGTACAGCAGTCATGGCATCTGAGCATTCATCGGATTATGAAATGGAAACCCAAAATGACTCATCCTCAAAACAACAAGCTCCTTGAAGACCTCATAAAAGTGGTAGACATGTTAGAGAGAACCAACCACCCTTACAGAATTGCAGGCCTGCCCTCTTGCTATGTCATGTTTCCAACATCTGTCATACTTTGAGTTTTTTCAAAAGGTGGCTAGTGTTCGATTTCATTATGAATTGGCTCGTCTTTTTGTGCTTCACTTACATGGAGCTCACGCTATCTTTGTCGGTGTCACTTTCACACTTACACCTGAATCTGTCTCATTAGCAACCGGCATACTGAACGTTGGAGAACCATGGAACAAGAAACAGAAGATTGATCGGCAGCATTATGAGTCATACATTAAAGCTGGTTTCTTGAGGCAGCTGAAAAGAGTCTTTCCATTCCGATATCTAAAAGATGAATATGCTCCACTAATGAAGTTAATCATGAAATATTTCCGCTGTGAGGGAAGGTTCTCTCGTTTATATGCTTATCACATGAGGTTTCTCATGCATTTTACCAGGGTATGGATGATGAACATCCCATATTTCATTTGCCAGAACATAGAGAGGATGAACACCTTTATGTAGCACAAAACCCCTCAGCAGCAACTTAACAGTGTTTATCATTTTTCTCTTATTAAGATTTTGGTGGTTCATCAGCTTGGGTTACAGGGCATTACTTGGGATGATTTCATCTCTCGTGACCTCTTCAGCACTTCACAGGGATTATCAGAGGTTAAACATGAGATAGGTGGTCCTTCTCATCAGTATGAGCGCCATGAGACCGCTAGTGTGCTGGTATTCATCACATATCAGAGGGTCGTTAGACATTTATTCGCAACAGCAAAGTGAGTGTTATCTCCACTCGGGGTGAAAGGGGCCTCGCTTCCGACATCAGCAACACAGGTATAGGACAGAGGCAAGGAGCCAATGCATGATGAGGGTCCATCAGGTGAACGAGAGACCGACTTCATTCTCATTCATGATGATGATACAGATGTGGAGAGTGCCAAACTTAGAAGGCTCATCTAGGAGCAGAAAACAAAGATCAAAGCCTTGTCTCTCAATGTGGAGAGGGCTAAGTGGATTATTAGATACTTGGAGCAGAAGAATAAACAACTCAAAGACCAGCAGGAGATCATGGAGCTGCAAAACATCCACGTGAATCGTCGATCTGCCCAACAGAGGAGGATTGAGCTCACTCCATTAGAGCAAGAGATTAATGATGACCAAAAGTCTTGGCTTGAGCGAATCAACATCCACCTTGAGAGACTGCTAGAAAAGGCCGACAAGGACGAAACATTATTGAGGCATATGGTTTATCACTACAGGGCACACAACATGAGTTCCAAGGCTCGGATAAGGAATTTGAAGGCGAAATTAAGGAAGGCAACAAAAAGACAAAAGAGGCAAAAAGAGCAAGATCGGCTCCGAATCTTGGTTGAAGCCTCTTTTGCCCAGCATGACACTTCATAGAGAAGCTCCAGACCAAATTTCAAAAAATTTGGGGCATTTTTGGTCTTTTGAAAAATTTTGGTACAAAAACAAGGTTTTTCTCCCTCTGCACCGCGCCACGTGGCGCGCGCTTATGCTAGGGAGCTCTAAATTGAAAAAAATTTATATTTTTTGATTTGGCATGAAAAATCGTGACTACTAGTGCATGGACAAGAAGTTTGGAAAAGTTTTGAGTCCTCGGGAGGTCAAAAACACTCACCAAATGACCTTTCTGCCCCGATTTTGACACACAGGAAGTAGTCTTGGGAGATTGAGGTTTTGGAGAGGCAAATGGGAACCAAATTTATAAATTCCACTTGGGTTGGAAAGTAGACTGGTAGGGATTTCCAACAAGCACACTTGGGCTCAATTTTGACTTTATAAAGTACCTCAAAACCACCTCCAAACTGGCGCGATGCATACATCTTTTGGCGCGGCGCACAAAGACCCAAAGGCCAAAATCACTTCTGCTCCGTGAGAATTCGATTTGCGATTTTCTCCAAGTGGGAATGTTCATTTACAATAAATTTTTCCTGGCACCTAAGGTGAAGTTTAAAAAACATTTTCATTCAAGGTTGGCTTCTATCCAAGTGGCAAAAGGAAGGCGAGTAGTCACCCAAAAAATCTGCGCTACAGTTTTGTTATTTTTGTAACGCTGCACCTGTCACTAATGGTTGGCTTTTCATTTCCAGTTTGTAATGATTTAAAAAACTCCCCAACTTTGGGTTGATCCATTTCTTGACTAAAAAGTCTATTTATTGTATGAAAAACCATTTGCAAAGGGTGGGTTTGAATTTCTGGGAAACGGTGGGAGAGAAACTGAATTACTCATTGTACATTTTGACAGAGAATTAATGAAAGGTTGTGGCTCTAGTTCAAGAGATTCCTGTGGTGTGAGTTTAGCAAATGTATTTTCTTTCTGTTTCATATGTATTTCATTATGTTTCACAGCTCATTCATATTCATTTCCAATGAAATTTTCTATGTAAGAAAAGGTAGAATTCAGTTTATTGCTCTGCCTTTGGGAAATTTTTCACGTTCTGTGTTTTTCTTCTGTTGAAAAGGATTCATGTATTTATGCCCTTTTCACCCTCTTAAACAATCTTTCCATTTCACATTATTTCAAATCTAATTGCTAGACTTTCTGCCTATCTTTCCTCATGAAGTAATCTGTGCCTTTGTGTTACATTCTCCGCTCATGCCGTTCTTTGGTCCCATACATCCCAGAAAACTCAGTCATTTATCAAAATACTTATTTCATATTTATTTACCTAGCCTAAAATCAATATTCATTGTAAGTCATCTCAGACCATATTGTTTATTTATTCACTGAGCGTGACACGGAGAGAGCCCTCTCCTGTTCTGGTAGGGCTAGCTACCAGACTGAGCGTGGTTTGTGGTTACCCTGAATTTTGCCTTCTTTCAGCCTAAGGCAGATTTAGGCGCTAACATAGTGGCGACTCTGATGAGGACGAAATTTTTTGTTTGTTAGTCTTCCTCGTTGCGTAAATGGCAGGATTAACCTACAAACACCCCTTACTTCTGATAATTCTAAGCTTCCGGATGATAAGTTTAGGATTTGATAGGCTGAGTAAGTTGTTCATGTCCTTTTGATTTTTTTTTTGAAAATAGCATGCTGGCTTCTAGAAGATATACTAGAGCTAATCCAGATCCAGATCCTCCTCACATCTACGAAAATTCCAATTTGATTCCAAGACTTCTTCGTCAAGAGAGCTCTATATCTCCTGTGTTCAAATCCCATTCATGTCCTGACATTTTTGAGTATCTTGAAGAGCTAGATTTTGATGAGCAGTTTGAAATATCATTGTTCGAGACCAAATCCGAAAGGGTTGTTGACTCTACTGTCACCAATCCACAGTTTCTTGTAGACCTAGAAACTGAAAGGGCTAACCAGTCAATTGATAATTATATTGTGACACAGCTTCAAACTCCAATTGCTAATCCCCTAAAAAATGCACACACTCCTCCAACACCTCCAATACCAAACCTACCAAGAGTGATGGCTGCTCGTTTTGCACCTCTTGCGCTGCCTCAAGTTTTAGATGATATGCCCGCAGATTATCAAAGCAAAATCTCGTTGTTTGATGGCGCTCCTAACAGCATTACCGCTCAGCAACATGTGGACAGAGTGGCAGATTTCTGTGACCTTCATGAGATTGATGCAGAGAATGTGACAATGAGACTCTTTGTACAGACATTTGCAGGTGAAGTGAGGAAATGGTTCAGAGGTTTTCCGGTTGCACGTATCGCTGCCTTGGCTGACCTGCAAAGAAAATTTTTAGGCCGCTGGGAAGTGAAAAAGAATCCTCTTCAAATTCTGGCTGAATATGAGCAAATCAAATGAAACGCTGGTGAGTCGGTCCAAGACTACTGCATTAGATTCAAATATGTTTATAATGAAATTCCCAATCATCTAAGGCCACTTGTGGGGCTAGCCATGGTGAAGTTTCTGGATGGTTTTGATGCTAACATGGCTTATCAATTAAGAGAGAAAGAGAGAGCCGGCCACAATGGAAGACATGCAGAAGATTGCGGTCAGCGTTGAAGCAAATCTGTTGACCAAGAGGGCTAGAGCAAAGGTAGAAAAGGTCACTGCAAAAAGAAGAATCTTCCTCGGTAAACCAATTACTCCGTAAGGTAGAGCAGATGCTTGAAAGGGTGAAACTTGACAAACCTGAGCCACAAGTTAGAAATCCTAACTTCCGTGGCCAACAGTAGCCACAATATAGAATAAGGTAGAGAGATCAGCGAGCCCAAGATTAGACAGCACAGTAGCCAGTACAGCCACCTTTGCAGCAAAATTTTGTGCATGGACCGGAGTCAGATGAGGACGGGAATATAATAGGTGAAGAAAACCACTTATTTACTCCTAATGATTTGCCTATTTATATTACTGAGGATGAGGAGTATACAAAAAGTTCGGCTGCACACAAATATGTAGATTTCATTCTAGCAAATGACACCATTTTGGAGAAAGAATCAGATGAGTACCAAAGAGGCTATATGAATGCTCTATCCACCCAGCAGCAGCGATATTCACTTAGAAACAGAGATGTGCCGGTTAAACCAATTCAGAAGAGGAAGGATGTTGCGGCATCAAAGAATGATTCATCAGTTGCACAAAGGAAAGGAAAGGAGGCGGTTGATCCTGATAGCAGCAAATCACCATCAGCAGAAAAATCAATCAGCCAATTGCATCAAAAGAAAGGAAAGGAAAGAAATCCTAGTCAAAGAGGTAGAAAAGATTTCCGCTTTTAATTTAGAGAATGAAATTTCTAAATTGAAGGTATCCATTCCCTTGACTGAAATAATGAGGAATGGCAGTTATAGAGGGCAAGTGTCTAAAATTTTGAATTTTGACCCAATGTCTGATATGGTGAATGTCGAAGATGATCAACCCGAAATGATTTTTGGGCCAGAATTCAATGGTGAGTCTCCAGATAATGATGTGCCACCTTTTTATATCAGTTTAAGATTGCATGATTTTTTGTTACATAATGCCATGTTCGATTTCGGAGCTTCTCACAATCTCATGCCCAAGGCTATCATGGATACACTAGGTTTGGACGTCACCCACAAATACCATGACCTCTATTCGTTTGATTCTAGCAGAGTAAGATGTATCGGGCTCATCAAAGACTTGGTTGTGAGTCTGGATCAAATCCCAATGAAGAATGTTTTAATGGATATTGTTGTAGCAGATATTCCTCCCAGGCTTGGCATGCTTCTTTCCAGGTCTTGGGCAAATAAATTGAAAGAGACACTACAACTAGATTTCTCCTAAGCAACGATTCCGGTGTTTGGCCAAATGAGGAAACTGTATCGAGAACAAAAAATGAAATACATGATTACAGGCAAGGAGAAACCAATAAATCATCCAATTAATTATGTACATACAGATTTAGAGTCTTTCGTTTTGTATTCTGATAGTTTCAATGATATCGATAGTCAGTTAGTAGAAGCAGAAAATATTCTGGAAATAGCAGAAAATTTCAGAGGAGTTTTAAAGAAAGAAGGACAAGAACAGCAGAACAATGTTGAGCGATCAGCTGAAGGTAATGGATAGCAAGTAGACAAAGCACAGCAAACAGATTTTCATCACTTGCAAGAAGAGGAAGAAGGTTTGTGGACCATGGATTTCGATGGAGCAGTGGGAAATGATGGCGCTGGAATTGGTATTTGAGTACACAATCCTTTCTCCACCCTGAACAAAGTGCCTAGTAACGTGCGGGTATGCTCTTACAAATTAGCTTTTTATTGTTCAAACAATGAAGTTGAGTATGAAGCTCTGATTGTTCGCCTAAAAATTATAAGAAAGCTGAATGCTAAGAGGATTGCAGTATATCGCAACTCCGAATTGGTGATAGAAGGTCAAAGGTGAATATCAAGCAAAGCATCCTTGGATGCGGGCTTACCGAAATGCAGTTCTAGACATCCTAAAATTGTTTTCAGAATATACCTTGACATGTGTGCCTCATGTGCAAAATAGCATTGTTGATGCTCTTGCTAAAGCAGCAAGTAGTTTGAAAATCCCAATGAACTCCAGTAATAAATTCGAAATCCATGTCAAGCATTGTCTAACTATCCTGGACAATCAGAGATATTGGCAAGTTTTCCAAGATGATGAGGAGATTGATGATTTTATGCAAAACAAAGGTAAGTTCAAAGAAACCTCAATTGATGTAGAAAATGATGATGGTAAAGATGATGTGTAGATCAATCAAATAGACGTGTTGCAGCTAAAGAATAACATTATAAAGGCTTGATACCTTTAGAAGAACTCTTTGATCAAGATGATGTAGCCTGCAAACCAACATTGCAGCCAACAGAAAAGGGTGTGGAAGAGGTCAATGTCGGAACAGCTGCTAATCCTAAAATGGTAAAACTGTCTAAAGCATTGCCACAAAGGATAAAAGCCAAATATATCAGTTTGTTGTCTACATTTGCTGAGGTGTTTGCTTGGGACTATTCTGACTTGAAGACATATGATACCAATATAATTTAGCACACTTTACCCATTAAGCCCAATTAGAAACCTTTCAAACAGAAGTTGAGAAGGCTAAATCCAAAACTGATGCCATCAATTGAAAAGGAGATAAATAGGTTGTACAAATCAGGAATCATTGTTCCCATCAGATTTTTGGATCGGATCTCTAATTTGTTGCCCGTCCGAAAGAAGATAGGTGAGATTCACTTGTGCATTGATTTTAGAAATCTCAATAAAGTTTTGTTGAAAGATAACTATCCACTGCCTAAAATGGATCATATACTTCAACGAGTAGTCGGAGCATCTCGTATGTCACTACTCGATGGTTATTCTAGATATAACCAAGTTTCTATCCATGAAGATGACCGAGACAAGACAGCGTTCACCACTCCATGGGGAACTTTTCATTACGCTGAAATTCCTTTTGGTTTGAAGAATGCGGGTGTCACATTTCAGCGTGCAATGGACTTGGCTTTCGCAAATGAGAAGGATGTCTTTTTGGTTGTGTACCTGGATGATCTGACGGTGTTTTCCAAATATGATGAAGAACACATGTACCATCTGAAAACTGTCTTTCAAAAGCACAGAAAATATGGCATGTCCCTGAATCCGAAAAAGAGCTTGTTCGCCATGGAGGAAGGAAAAATACTCGGGCACATTATCTCAAAAGATGGCATTCGTATTGACCCAGCACGTGTACAAGCGATTCAGCAAATCGATTTGCCCCAGAATAAGAAAGAGATTCAATCTTTCAATGGTAAAATGAATTTTCTACGCCGCTTTGTACCTAATCTTGCTGAACACCTAAGAGAGATTACAAACATGCTTAAGAAGGACAACCAAGTGAAATGGACGGAAGAGGCTGTAAAATCTTTCAAGTTGGTCAATTTGGCTCTTTCTTCAACTCTAGTTCTAATCAGCCCGGACTACACTCAGGATTTTATATTGTTTTCATTCGCTTCGGAGCATACTATGGCAGCTGTGTTGTTGCAGAAAAGGGATGATCACAAAAGACCAATTGCTTTCTTCAACCAAGCCATAAGCAATGCAGCCTTAAAATACAACATCATTGAGAAGCAAGCCCTTGCACTTGTGAAAGCATTGAAATATTTTCGGGTATATATTTTGCATTCTCGTATTTTGGCTTATGTTCCTAACGTTGTTGTCAAATATGTTTTAGTGCAGACAGATCCGGAAGGAAGACGAGGCAAGTGGATTGCAGTTTTGTTGGAGTATGATGTGGAAATAAAGCCCACAAAGCTTGTTAAAGGACAGGGATTAGAAAAGTTAATGGCCGAATCAAACTTGCACGACTTAGACATAAATATGATCGCTGCTATGTCTGATGAGAATGAGGAAGGTTCGTCAATTCAGGTATCTGAAATGTTTTCTCTTTCTCCATGGTATTCAAATATCATATATGTGCTTAAAAATTTGTCACAACCGCCCGACATGACTAGAAACAAAGCTAGAATTCTCAAATTAAAGGTTGCCAAGTTTTGGATTCTAAATTTTGCACGTTATTGGAAATATCCTGGTGGCGTTCTATTGAATTGTTTAGTGGAAAAATAAGCAAAGCAGGTCATGGAGGATTTCCACGAAGGAGACTATGGTGGTCACCGTTTTTGGAAAACAACAAAAAATAAAGTCCTGAGAGCGGGATACTTTTGGTCGTCATTGTTTGTTGATGTATATAAGGTTGTAAAGAGCTGTCATAAATGTCAGATTTTTGAAGGAAGGCAGAAATTACAGCCTTTGCCACTTAAGCACATTGAGGTGAGTGCCCCTTTTCAGCAATGGGGGTTGGATTTCATTGGTGAAATTCATCCCGCTTCTTTTGGTCAGCATAGATGGATACTCACAGCGACAGATTATCTCACTTTGGTTGCCCGAGTAAGTTAATCACCAATAACGCAGCAGCTTTCAAATCAAAAAGGATGGTAGAGTTTTGTCATAAATATCACATCATTTCGGGTCACTCAACTGCCTATCATCCGCAAGGCAATGGACTGGTGGAGTATTCTAATAAATTGTTGGTCAACATCATTAAGAAGCTACTGGAAATAAACAAGAAGAGTTGGCATAAGAGGTTGGTCAATGCACTTTGGGCAGATCGGGTCAGTCAGAAGAAATCCATTGGTATGTCCCCTTTTGACCTTGTTTATGGAGTTGATATAGTGTTTCCTACCTCTCTCGCAGCCCCGGTAATCAAACTTCTTTAGGAAGCCGGCAGTGAAGATGATCCTATGCAGAGAAGATTGAATCAAATGGTCCATTTGCAACAGACCAGAGAAGAATTTTTCCAAAGCACGTCCAAGTTGCAGGAGAATATTAAGAAAATTAATGACAGAAAAGCAAAGGCAGACAAATTTCAGTTAGATGATGTGGTGTTGAAGTGGGATGCAAGGAATGAGGAAAAGGGTAAGCATGGTAAGTTCGAGAATCTCTAGAAAGGTCCCTTCAAGATTGCAACATATCGGGGTCAGAATGCCTTTCTTCTGAAGGAAATGAATGGGGAAGATTGTCCAAGAGGGCCGATCAATGGTCAGATGCTCAAGCGGTACCATTTCTGAGTTGTTGACGCTGCTTCCATTGTCACTTTCAATGCCATTTTATTTCAGTTTGGTTAGAGTTTGTCAAGTCAGTCTTCAAGTCATTTGAAGATCAAATTTGAGTCAGTTGTTTAGTCATTTTGGTTTCATAAATGAGTCAGATTCTTGTGTTGTTTGTCAAGATAATGACTCCATAGCCCAAGGCACTATCTAGCTCTTCTAGAGATATGTTGTTCTTGGCACATCCAAGGAGCTATCATCCCCCATTGGAGCCAAAGTTAGAGTCGGTCTTGTCAGTCCTCCGTTAGAGATCAAAACTCTTTCTGCATTTCATTTTTAGGTGTCTCGCTCCATCCACTCAGCTGCATTTCGCTAGGGGCATGCCATAATCTGATGGAAGGTTCTTGTCAGTCATTACCCCTTACCCCTCATGTCTTGCACCTACTGGCTTAGGTCTTTTCATCAATGTTTATTAAAGTCCATGATAGTCAATGTTTGATATTTTAATGGACAAGAGTCACTTCAGTCATTAGGTCTAGGGATTAGTCAATTTGGTCTTCAACAATGTCCAATAAAGCCATGCAGGCCAGAGGGAGGCCCTTACAAAGTTGTGATTTAAAGATTTTCATCATCATGTTGACAGATTACGACTGTTCTTCAAAACTCTGTTTTGAAGAAAAGTCAACAGTTTTTCATTTGTAATAATTTTCGAAAGTTTTCAGTTGATCTCTTCAGGCAGAGTCATGGTTTCCTCTACCAAATGCCATGTCAGCTACCCTTCCAAAAAAGTGCCAAAAATTTCATCATTGTAGTCAAAAATCTAAAAAGGAAAAGTGAAACACAGAGTTGCATTAAATCATGGAAAAAGTGCCAAAACAAAACATTGCCAAAGTGGGTTTTGAAGAAACAAAAATCAAAACCATGACTCCAATGTCTTTATATATAGATTTTTCATAAGAATCAATGTCATTTTGCACACCAAGCTCAAAGAGAAGCATTTCAAAGTGATTGTGAGAGCTAGCGCATGTTTTGGGTGAAGTTGGAGGTGTCTTGACAGGCGCGGCGTAGAGGCGCAGTGGCGCGGTGCACTGGGCATGACCACACAGTGTTAAATAACACAGGCGCAGCACACTCAAACGGCGTGGTGCATTGGGCATGTTGCGTGGCGCATACACATAAATGCCCGATTTTGCTCAGAATTGCAAAAACTTTCCTTTTAATCCCTTAAACTTGCCAGGTAGGGTCAACATCTCGGTTGCTCATCCATTTTTGTGTTAGTATGATGATGGTTTATGGCTACTTATGCTTACAAGAAAAACTCTTAAACCCTACCACTTAAAATCATCAAAACAATTGCTGTTAGGGTTGCGAATTCATTGTGTTGATGCCAAGGTTCCTCCTCCATTTCATTTTTCCCTTCTTTACATCGTTCCCTGCTCCCCTGTTCCATTTTTCCATTTTTCCCTACCCTAAAACGTTACTAAACTCCTATTCCCTATACCCTCCACTCATTTGTCAAATGTAAAACCCCAAAACCCTACCTTATATAAATTCCCAAACCCTCCTACATGTCCCTAAACAAAATTTCTCCCCATAGTCCCTAATCCCTTCATATTATTCCCCTTCCTAACAGTCCCTTGTTGCATTGTTCCCATTGGTGGCAGAATTCAATTATAGTGCATTACAACACAGAGTTTCATACATCATTAAAGGGCAACCCAAGTAGATTCCATATACAGCAGCATCTTTTCTTCAAGGAATTTGGTACAGCAGTCATGGCATCTAAGCATTCATCGGATTATGAAATGGAAACCCAAAGTGACTCATCCTTGTAACAACAGGCTCCCCAGAGGCCTCATAAAAGTGGTAGACATGTTAGAGAAGAACCAACCACCCTTACAGAATTGCAGGCCTACCCTCTTGCTATGTCATGTTTCCAGCATCTGTCATGCTTTGAGTTTTGTCAAAAGGTGGCTAGTGTTCAATTTCATTATGAGTTGGCTCGTCCTTTTGTGCTTCACTTACATGGGGATCACGCTATCTTTGCCGGTGTCACTTTCACACTTACACCTAAATACGTCTCATTAGCAACCGACATACTGAACGTTGGAGAACCATGGAACAAGAAACAGAAGATTGATCGACAGCATTATGAGCCATACATTAAAGTAGGTTTCTTGAGTTAGCTGAAAAGAGTCTATCCATTCTAATATCTAAAAGATGAATATGCTCCACTAATGAAGTTAATCATGAAATATTTCAGCTGTGAGGGAAGGTTCTCTCGTTTATATGCTTATCACATCAAGTTGCTCATGCATTTTACCAGGGTACGGATGATGAACATCCCATATTTCATTTGCTGGAACATAGAGAGGATTAACACCTCTATGCAGCACAAAACCCCTCAGGAGCAACTTAACAATGTTTATCATTTTTCTCTTATTAATATTTTGGTGGTTCATCAGCTTCGATTACAGGGCATTACTTGGGATGATTTCATCTCCCGTGACCTCTTCAACACTTCACAGGGATTATCAGAGGTTAAACATGAGATAGGTGGTCCTTCTCGTCAGTATGAGCACCATGAGACTGCTAGTGTGTCGGTCTTCATCACATATCAGAGGGGCGTTAGACATTTATTCACTGCAGCAAACTGAGTGTTATCTCCACCCGGGGTGGAAGGGGCCTCGCTTCCGACATCAGCAACACAGGTACAGGACAGAGGCAAGGAGCCAATGCATGATGAGGGGCCATCAGGTGAACGAGAGACGGACTTCATTTTCATTCATGATGATGACACAGATGTGGAGAGTGCCAAACTTAGAAGGATCATCCAAGAGCAGAAAACAGAGATCAAAGCCTTGTCTCTCAATGTGGAGAGGGCTAAGTGGATTGTCAGATACTTGAAGCAGAGGAATAAACATCTCGAAGACCAGCAGGAGATCATGGAGCTGCAAACCATCCGCAAGAATCGTCGATCTGCCCAGGAGAGGAGGATTGAGCTCACTCCATTAGAGCAAGAGATTAATGATGACCGAGAGTCTTGGCTCGAGCAGATCATCATCCACCTTGAGATACTGCTAGAAAAGGCCAACAAGGACAAAACATTATTGAGGCATATGGTTTATCACTACAGGGCACACAACATGAGTTCCAAGGCTCGGATAAGGAATTTGAAGGCGAAATTAAGGAAGGCAACAAAAAGACAAAAGAGGAAAAAAGAGCAAGATCGGCTCCGAATCTTGGCTGAAGCCTCTTTGGCCCAGCATGACACTTCATAGAGAAGCTCCAGCACAAATTTCAAAAAAATTGGGGCATTTTTGGTCTTTTGACAAATTTTGGTACAAAAACAAGGTTTTTCTCCCTGTGTGTCGCGCCACGTGGCGCGCGCTTATGCTAGGGACCTCTAAATTACAAAAAAATATATTTTTGGATTTGGCATGAAGAAGCATGACTTCTGGTGCATGGCCAAGAATTTTGGGCAAGTTTTGAGTCCTCAGGAGGTCAAAAACACTCACCAAATGACCTTTCTGCCCCTATTTTGACACACAGGAAGCAGTCTTGGGAGATTGAGGTTTTGGAGAGGAAAATGGGCACCAAATTCAGAAATTCCACTTGGGTTAGAAAGTAGACTGGTAGGGATTTCCAACAAACACATTTACGCTCATTGGACTGCAACAAGTACCTCAAAACCACCTCCAAAGTGGTGCGACACATACATCTTTTGGCGCGGTGCACAGAGACCCAAAGGCCAACATCACTTCCGCTCCGCGAGAATTCGATTTGTGATTTTCTCCAAGTGGGCTCATTCATTTACAATACATTTTTCCTGGCACCTAAGGTGAAGTTTAAAAAACATTTTCATTCAAGGTTGGCTTCTATCCAAGTGGTAAAAGGAAGGCGAGCAGTCACCCAAAAAATCTACGCTACAGTTTTGTTATTTTTGTAACGTTGCACCTGTAACTAATGGTTGGATTTTCATTTTCAGTTTGTAATGATTTAAAAAACTCCCCAAATTTGGGTCAATCCATTTCCTGATGGAAAAGTCTATTTATTGTATGAAAAGCCATTTGCAAAGGGTGGGTTGGAATTTCTGGGAAACGGTGGGAGAGAACGCAGTTACTCATTGTACATTTTCACAGAGAATTAATGAAAGGTTGTGGCTCTAGTTCAAGAGATTCCTGTGGTGTGAGTTTAGCAAATGCATTTTCTTTCTGTTTCATATGTATTTCGTTATGTTTCACAGTTCATTCATATTCATTTCCAGTCAAATTTTCTAAGTAAGAAAAGGTGGAATTCAGTTTATTGCTCTGCCTTTGGGAAAGTTTTCACGTTCTGTGTTTTTCTTATGTTGAAAAGGATTCATGTATTTATGCCCTTTTCACCCTCTTAAACAATCTTTCCATTTCACATTATTTCAAATCTAATTGCTAGACTTTCTGCCTGTCTTGCCTCACGAAGTAATCTGTGCCTTTGTGTTAAATTCTCTACTCATGTTGTTCTTTGGTCCCATACATCCCAGAAAACTCAGTCATTTATCAAAATACTTCTTTCATATTTATTTACCTAGCCTAAAATCAATATTCATTGTAATTAATCTCAGACCATATTGTTTATTTATTCACTGAGCATGACACGGAGAGAGCCCTCTCCTGTTCTGGTAGGGCTAGCTACCAGACTGAGCGTGGTTTGTGGTTACCCTGAATTTTTCCTTCTTTCAGCCTAAGGCAGATTTAGGTGCTAACATAGTGGTGACTCTGCTGGGGACGAAAAAAAAATTTTGTTAGTCTTCCTCATTGCGTAAACGGCAGGCTTAACCTACAAACACCCCTTACTTCTGATAATTCTAAACTTCTGGATGATAAGTTTAGGATTTGATAGGCTAAGTAAGTTGTTCATGTCCTTTTGATTTTATTTTTGAAAATAGCACGCTGGCTTCTAGAAGATATACTAGAGCTAATCCAGATCCAGATCCTCCTCACATCTACGAAAATCTCAATTTGATTCCAAGACTTCTTGGTCAAGAGAGTTCTATATCTCCCATGTTCAAATCCCATTCATGTCCTGACATTTTTGAGTATCTTGAAGAGATAGATTTTGATGAGCAGTTTGAAATATCATTGTTTGAGACCAAATCCGAAAGGGTTGTTGACTCTATTATCCCCAAGCCACAATTTCTTGGCACTGGAATTGGTATTTGGGTATGCAGTCCTTTCTCCACTTCGAACAAAGTGCCTAGTAACGTGTGGGTATGCTCTTACAAATTAGCTTTTGATTGTTCAAACAATGAAGCTGAGTATGAAGCTCTGATTGCTGGCATAAAATTCTAAGAAAGTTGAATGCTAAGAGGATTGTATTATATGGCGACTCTGAATTGGTGATTAAGCAGGCCAGAGGCGAATATCAAGCAAAGCATCCTCGAATGCGGGCTTACCAAAATTCAGTTCTAGACATCCTGAAATTATTTTCAGAATATACCTTGACATGTGTGCCTCATGTGCAAAATAGCATTATTTATGCTCTTGCTAAGGCAGCAAGTAGTTTGAAAATCCCAATGAACTCCAATAATAAATTAAAAATCCATGTCAAGCAACGTCCGACTATCCCAGACAATTAGAGATATTGGCAAGTTTTCCAAGATGATGAGGAGATTGATGATTTTCTGCAAAACAAAGGTAAGTTCAAAGAAACCTCAATTGATGTAGAAAATGATGATGGTAAAGATGATGTGCAGATCAATCAAATGGACATGTTGTAGCTAAAGAATAACATTATTCCTAAAGGCTTGATACCTTTAGAAGAACTCTTTGATCAAGATGATGTAGCCCGCAAACCAACATTGCATCCAACAGAGAAGGGTGTGGAAGAGGTCAATGTCGGAACAGCTGCTAATCCTAAAATGGTAAAGCTGTCTAAAGCATTGCCACAAAAGATAAAAGCCAAATATATCAGTCTTTTGTCTTCATTTGCCAATGTGTTTGCTTGGGACTATTCTGACTTGAAGACATATGATACCAACTTAATTCAACACACTATACCCATTAAGCCGAATTAGAAACCTTTCAGACAGAAGTTGAGAAGGCTAAATCCAAAACTGCTGCCATCAATTGAAAAGGAGATAAACAGGTTGTACAAATCAGGAATCATTGTTCCCATCAGATTTTTGGATTGGATCTCTAATTTGGTGCTCATACGAAAGAAGACAGGTGAGATTTGCTTGTGCATTAATTTTTAGAAATCTCAATAAAGTTTTGTTGAAAGATAACTATCCACTGCCTAAAATGGATCATATACTTCAGCGAGTAGTCGGAGAATCTCATATGTCACTACTTGATGGTTATTCTGGAAATAACCAAGTTTCTGTCCATGAAGATGACCGAGACAAGACAGTGTTCACCACTTCGTGGGGAACTTTTCATTACGCTAAAATGACTTTTGGTTTGAAGAACGCGGGTGCCACATTTCAACATGCAATGGACTTGGCTTTCGCAAATGAGAAGGATGTCTTTTTGGTTGTGTACCTGGATGATCTGACGGTGTTTTCCAAATCTGATGAAGAACACATGTACCATCTGAAAACTATCTTTCAAAAGTGCAGAAAATATGGCCTGTCGTTGAATCTGAAAAAGAGCTTGTTCACCATGGAGGAAGGCAAACTACTCGGGAACATTATCTCAAAAGATGGCATTCATATTGACCCAGCATGTGTACAAGCGATTCAACAAATCGATCTACCCTGGAATAAGAAAGAGATTCAATCTTTCAATGGTAAAATGAATTTTCTATGCTGCTTTGTACCTAATCTTGCTGAACACCTAAGAGAGATTACAAACATGCTTAAGAAGGACAGCCAAGTGAAATGGATGGAAGAGGCTGTAAAATAGTTCAATTTAGTCAAATTGGCTCTTTCTTCAGCTCCAGTTCTAATTAGCCCAGACTACACTCGGGATTTTATATTGTTTTCATTCGCTTCGAAGCATACTATGGTAGTTGTGTTGTTGCAGAAAAGGGATGATCACGAAAGACCAATTGCTTTCTTTAGCCAAGCCATAAGAGATGCAGCCTTAAAATACAACATCATTGAGAAGCAAGCCCTTTCACTTGTGAAAGCATTGAAATATTTTCGGGTATAAATTTTGCATTCTCGTATTTTGGCTTTTGTTCCTAACGTTGTTGTCAAAGATGTTTTAGTGCAGACAGATCCGGAAGGAAGACGAGGCAAGTGGATTGCAGCTTTGTTGGAGTATGATGTGGAAATAAAGCCCACAAATCTTGTTAAAGGATAGGGATTGGCAAATTTAATGGTTGAATCAAACTTGCACGCCTTAGACATAAATCTTATCGTTGCTATGTCCGATGAGAATGAGGAAGGTTCATCAATTCAGTTATCTGAAATGTTTGCTCTTTCTCTGTGGTATTCAGATATCATATATGTGCTTAAAAATTTGTCACCACCACTCGACATGACTAGAAACAAAGCTAGAACTCTCAAATTAAAGGCTGCCAAGTTTTGCATTCTAAATTCTTCACTTTATTGGAAAGATCCTGGTGGCGTTCTCTTGAATTGTTTGGTGGAAAAAGAAGCAAAGTAGGTCATGGAGGATTTCCACGAAGGAGACTATGGTGGTCACCTTTTTTGGAAAACAACAACAAATAAAGTCCTAAGAGTGGGATACTATTGGCTGACATTGTTTGCTGATGTATATAAGGTTGTCAAGAGCTGTCATAAATGTCAGATTTTTGAAGGAAGGTAGAAATTACAGCCTTTTCCACTTAATCCCTTTGAGGTGAGTGCCCCTTTTCAGAAATGGGGGTTGGATTTCATTGGTGAAATTCGTCCCACTTCTTCTAGTCAACATAGATGGATCCTCACAACGATAGATTATTTCACGAAATGGATCAAAGCAATTCCCACCAGACAAGCTACAGATGCGGTAATTATCTCATTCCTTGAAAATAACATCTTGTCTCGCTTTGGGTTGCCTGAGTAAGTTAATCAACGATAACGCAGCAGCTTTCAAATCAACAAGGATGGTAGAGTTTTGTCATAAATATCACATCATTTTGGGTCACTCAAATGCCTATCATCCACAAGGCAATGGACTAGTGGAGTCTTCTAATAAATCGTTGGTCAACATCATTAAGAAGCTGCTGGAAATAAACAAGAAGAGTTGGCATAAGAGGTTGGTCAATGCACTTTGGGAAGATTGGGTTAGTCAGAAGAAATCCATTGGTATGTCCCCTTTTGAGCTTGTTTATGGAGTTGATACAGTGTTTCCTACCTCTCTCGTAGCCCCGGTAGTCAAACTTCTTCAGGAAGCCGGCAGTGAAGAAGATCTATGCAGAGAAGATTGAATCAAATGGTCCATTTGCAGCAGACCAGAGAAGAAGTTTTCCAAAACACGTCCAAGTTGCAGGAGAATATTAAGAAAATTTATGACAGAAAAGAAAAGGCAGACAAATTTCAGTTAGATGATGTGGTACTGAAGTGGGATACAAGGAATGAGGAAAAGGGTAAGCACGGTAAGTTCGAGAATCTCTGGAAAGGTCCCTTCAATATTGCAGCATATCGGGGTCAGAATGCCTTTCTTCTGAAGGAAATGAATGGGGAAGATTGTCCAGGAGGGCTGATCAATGGTCGGCTGCTCAAGCGGTACCATTTCCGAGTTGTTGATGTTGCTTCCATTGTCACTGTAAATACCATTTTATTTCAGTTTGGTTAGAGTTTGTCAAGTCAGTCTTCAAGTCATTTCAAGATCAAATTTGAGTCAGTTTTTTGGTCATTTTGGTTTCATAAATGAGTTAGAGTCTTGTGTTGTTTGTCGAAATAATGACTTCATAGCCCAATGGATGAGGGCATTGTCTAGCTCTTCCAGAGATCTGCTGTTCTTCGCACCTCCAAGGAGCTACCATCCCCTATTGGAGCCAATGTTAGAGTCGGTCTTGTCAATCCTCCATCAGAGATCAAAACTCTTTCTGCATTTCATTTTTAGGTGTCTCGCTCCATCCACTCAACTGCATTTCTCTAGGGGCATGCCATAATCTGACGGAAGGGTCTTGTCAATCATTACCCCTTACCCCTCATGTCTTGCACCTGTTGGCTTAGGTCTTTTCATCAATGTCTATTAAAGTCCATGACAGTCAATGTTTGATCTTTTAATGGACAAGAGTCATTTCAGTCATTAGGTCTAGGGATTAGTCAATTTGGTCTTCAACAATGTCCAATAAAGCCATGCAGGCTAGAGGGAGGCCCTTACAAAGTTGTGATTTAAAGATTTTCATCGTCATGTTGACAGATTACGACTGTTCTTCAAAACTCTGTTTTGAAGAAAAGTCAACAGTTTGTCATTTGTAATAATTTTCAAAAATTTTCAGTTGATCTCTTCAAGCGCAGTCATGGTTTCCTCTGCCAAATGCCATGTCAGCTACCCCTGCAAAAAAGTGCCAAAAATTTCATCATTTTAGTCAAAAATCTAAAAAGGAAAAGTGAAATACGGAGTTGCATTAAATCATGGAAAAAGTGCCAAAACAAAACATTGCCAAAGTGGGTTTTGAAGAAACAAAAATCAAAACCATGACTCCAATGTCTTTATATATAGATTTTTCATAAGAATCAATGTCATTTTGCACACCAAGGTCAAAGAGAAGCATTTCAAAGTGATTGTGAGAGCTAGCACGTGTTTTGAGTGAAGTTCGAGGTGTCTTGACAGGCGCGGCGCACAGGCGCAGTGGCGCGACGCACTAAGGGAGCGTGGCGCACTGGGCGTGACCACACAGTGTTAAATAACACAGGCGTAGTGCACTGGGCATGTTGCACGACGCATACACATAAAGGCCCGATTTTGCTCAGAATTGCAACAAATTTCCTTTTAATCCCTTGAACTTGCTAGGTAGTGTCGACATCTCGATTGCTCATCCATTTTTGTGTTAGTATGATGATGGTTTATGGCTACTTATGCTTGCAACAAAAAATCTTAAACCCTACCACTTAAAATCATCAAAACAATTGTTGTTCGGGTTGCAAATTCATTGTGTTGATGCCAAGGTTCCTCCTCCATTTCATTTTTCCCTTCTTTACATCGTTCCCTGCTCCCCTATTCCATTTTTCCATTTTTCCCTACCCTAAAACGTTACTAAAATCCTATTCCCTATCCCCTCCACTCATTTGTCAAATGTAAAACCCCAAAATCCTACCTTATATAAATTCCCAAACCCTCCTACATGTCCCTAAACAAAATTTCTCCCCATAGTCCCTAATACCTTCATATTATTCCCCTTCCTAGCAGTCCCTCGTTGCATTGTTCCCCATGGTGGAAGAATTCAATTATATTGCATTACAACACAGAGTTTCATACATCATTAAAGGGCGGCCCAGGCACAGTCCATATACAGCAACATCTTTTCTTCAAGGAATTTGGTACAGCAGTCATGGCATCTGATCATTCATCGTATTATGAAATTGAAACCTAAAGTGACTCATTCTTGGAACAACGGGCTCCTTGGAGGCCTCATAAAAGTGGCAGACATGTTAGAGAAGAACCAACCACCCTTACAGAATTGCAGGCCTGCCCTCTTGCTATGTCGTGTTTCCAGCATCTGTCATGCTTTGAGTTTTTTCAAAAGGTGGCTAGTGTTCGATTTCATCGTGAGTTGGCTCGTCTTTTTGTGCTTCACTTACATGAAGATCACGCTATCTTAGCCGGTGTCACTTTCACACTTACACCTGAATCTGTCTCATTAGCAACTAGCATACCGAACATTGGAGAACCATGGAACAAGAAACAGAAGATTGATGGGCAACATTATGAGCCATACATTAAAGTCGGTTTCTTGAGGCAGCTGAAAAGAGTCTTTCCATTCCGATATCTGAAAGATGAATATGCTCCACTAATGAAGTTAATCATGAAATATTTCAGCTATGAAGGAAGGTTCTCTCGTTTATATGCTTATCACATCAGGTTGCTCATGCATTTTACCAGGGTACAGATGATGAACATCCCATATTTCATTTTCCAGAACATAGAGAGGATGAACACCTTTATGCAGCACAAAACCCCTCAGCAACAACTTAACAATGTTTATCATTTTGCTCTTATTAAGATTTTGGTGGTTCATCAGCTTGGATTACAGGGCATTACTTGGGATGATTTCATCTCCCGTGACCTCTTCAGCACTTCACAGGGATTATCAGAGGTTAAACATGATATAGGTGGTCCTTCTCATCAGTATGAGTGCCATGAGACCGCTAGTGTGCCGATATTCATCACATATCAGAGGGGCGTTAGACATTTATTCGCAGTAGCAAAGCGAGTGTTATCTCCACCCGGGGTGGAAGGGGCCTCACTTCCGACATCAGCAACACAGGTACAGGACAGAGGTAAGGAGCCAATGCATGATGAGGGGACATCAGGTGAACGAGAGACCGAATTCATTCTCATTCATGATGTTGATACAGATGTGGAGAGTGCCAAACTTAGAAGGATCATCCAGGAGCAACAAACAGAGATCAAAGCCTTGTCTCTCAATGTGGAGAGGGCTAAGTGGATTATCAGATACTTGGAGCAGAGGAATAAAAAGTGCAAAGACCAGCAGGAGATCATGGAGCTGCAAAACATCTGCAAGAATCGCCGATCTGCCCAACAGAGGAGGATTGAGCTCACTCCATTAGAGCAAGAGATTAATGATGACCGAGAGTCTTGGCTCGAGCGGATCAAAATCCACCTTGAGAGACTGCTAGAAAAGGCCGACAAGGACAAAACATTATTGATGCATATGTTTTATCACTACAGGGCACGCAACATGAGTTCCAAGGCTCAGATAAGGAATTTGAAGGCGAAATTAAGGAAGGCAACAAAAAGACAAAAGAGGAAAAAAGAGAAAGATCGGCTCCGAATCTTGGCTGAAGCCTCTTAGCCCAACATGACACTTCATAGAGAAGCTCCAGCCCAAATTTCAAAAAATTTGGGGCATTTTTGGTCTTTTGACAAATTTTGGTACAAAAACAGGGTTTTTCTCCCTGTGTGTCGCGTCGCGTGGCGCGCACTTATGCTAGGGAGATCTAAATTGCAAAAAAAAAATATTTTTGGATTTGGCATGAAAAATCATGACTGCTGGTGCATGGCCAAGAATTTTGGACAAGTTTTGAGTCCTCAGGAGGTCAAAAACACTCGTCAAATGACCTTTCTGCCCCTATTTTGACACACGGGAAGAAGTCTTGGGAGATTGAGATTTTGGAGAGGTAAATGGGAACCAAATTCAAAAATTTCACATGGGTTGGAAAGTAGACTAGTAGGGTTTTCCAACAAACACACTTGGGCTCAATTTGGACTTCAACAAGTACCTCAAAACCACCTCCAAAGTGGCATGACGCATACATCTTTTGGTGCAGCGCACAGAGACCCAAAGGCCAAACTCACTTCCGCTCTGTGAGAATTCGATTTGCGATTTTCTCCAAGTGGGCTCGTTCATTTACAATACATTTTTCCTGGCACCTAAGGAAAAGTTTAAAAAACATTTTCATTCAAGGTTGGCTTCTATCCAAGTGGCAAAAGGAAGGCGAGCAGTCACCCAAAAAATCTACGCTATAGTTTTGTTATTTTTGTAACGTTGCACCTGTCACTAATGGTTGGCTTTTCATTTCTAGTTTGTAATGATTTTAAAAACTCCCCAACTTTGGGTCAATCCATTTCCTGATGGAAAAGTCTATTTATTCTATGAAAAACCATTTACAAAGGGTGGGTTGGAATTTCTAGGAAACGGTGGGAGAGAAACTCAGTTACTCAGTGTACATTTTGACAGAGAATTAATGAAAGGTTGCGGCTCTGGTTCATGAGATTCCTGTGGTGTGAGTTTAGAAAATGTATTTTCTTTCTGTTTCATATGTATTTCGTTATGTTTCACAGTTCTTTCATATTCATTTCCAGTAAAAGTTTCTAAGTAAGAAAAGGTAGAATTTAGTTTATTGCTCTGCCTTTGGGAAAGTTTTCACGTTCTGTGTTTTTCTTCTGTTGAAAAGGATTCATGAATTTATGCCCTTTTCACCCTCTTAAACAATCTTTCCATTTAACATTATTTCAAATCTAATTGCTAGACTTTCTACCCGTCTTGCCTCACGAAGTAATCTGTGCCTTTGTGTTAAATTCTCTGCTCATGCTGTTCTTTGGTCCCATACATCCCAGCAAACTCAGTCATTTATCAAAATACTTCTTTCACATTTATTTACCTAGCCTAAAATCAATATTCATTGTAAGTCATCTCAGACCATATTGTTTATTTATTCACTGAGCGTGACACAGAGAGAGCCCTCTCCTGTTCTGGTAGGGCTAGCTACCAGACTGAGCGTGGTTTGTGGTTACCCTGAATTTTGCCTTCTTTCAGCCTAAGGCAGATTTAGGCGCTAACACTTCCTTTACGACATCTTTGGCTAACCTATTATCCTCATGATACGTCCCTTCCCATGGTCCCTCCCCCACTCCCCCCTCTTCATATCACCTTTTCTCTGAGAGGTACATCAAGGGAGAAATCAGAGATATGAGTAGCAATAGATCGATATATCAGGAAGGGCTTCAAGCTAAACTCCTTAAAAATGGCCTCTAGTCTCTTGACTCCATTAACACAGATTTATTTAACCTTGTGGTGTGTTTAAGATTCCCCCCCTCTTGGACAAGACACATTATTCATCCAATCCACAAAACTAGGAGTGGTTATGATCAAAATAACTATCGAACTATCAAGTTGGGTCATCATTTTGCAAGCTTTATGCTATAGTATTACACCAATGACTCTCTAAGGAGTTGGAGAGTCGTCTTCTTAAAGCTCAAGTACAAGTGAGTTTTTGACCCGAACTACTAGATGATTAGATCACACTTTAAATCTTTGAAGGTTTACATTTGTTTTGTAGACTTTCGAAAAACATTTGATAATTTTGAAGGAGACATTGTTCCAAAGGCTTTGTGACATTGGCATATTCAAAACCCTCTTGGCAGCCATTATGAGTTTTTATTAGTTAGTTTTGAGATGGCTTACGATGGAAAAGGACTTCTCCAATTTCAGTCCAAGTATGATTGGGGTAAAATATATTGAAGAAAGTGTAACTAGGTTTGGTATTTACAAATGTAACTTTGATCATTATACTTGTTAAGAAAATAAATATTATTTTTGTAAATTATAAGAATGAGTTTCTTGACTGAAAATGACAGTTGCGACACTTTCGAATCAAAAGGCGATAGTTCGATTAAGCTACTTTTTGCAAAGGATGACTTTAAATGACGAAAAATACATAAAAAAAAAAATTGCAATTCCTTATCAATGGAGGCTGAATAATGTGAAGGAAGAAGGCTTCAACAGTGATATACTAATCATAGGCAACAAAACTATTGAATAGAGCTAAAAACAATGAAGAAAAAACCAATTTCTGGAAAGAGAAATAGTCTCATTCAATCATCGCACCCGTCCTTAAGGGAAACAGGGATGCATCTCACCTGCAGCACACGAGAGGTGCGATGCATCCAGACTGCCAATGGGAGATAGTGCAATGGTCCAGGGATGAGACTGAGTTTGGTTTTCACTCACAATTTGTAGCTAAGTTCAGGGATTTAGGCCGAGGTTATGATGGACAGTAAACACAAAGTATAGAGGTATGATCTAATGAGGTTATTGAGCTACCACCAGGGCACGTAGGATGTTTACAAGTCAGATGTTCGGTTCATAAACCAACCCAGAGATAGACTGAAGCGGCGTTGATCTACTTTGCAGTTGCATAGAAAAAGCAGTTCGAAGGCTAGCTGGCTTAACTTTAGGTTCCGTCTGTAGTTTATAAAGCAAACAACAGTAACAAACAAACAAACTATTCGGTCCCCAGTGGAGTCGTCATTTTGTTTCCAGGAAAACTAATGTCTATTTAGATCTGCTAGTCCCACTAAGACGGGTAGCTATCTTAGAAACAAACAATTCAAAGTAACTTGTGTTTTCCTTTATGGGAGATAGATGAGAGAGAAGCAGAGAGCACCAACCTTAGTCTTTCGCTTGGCTCCTTGCTTGTTTCCTCTCTCCTTTGATAGAGCTTTGCCACTCCTTTCTCACTTGTCCCGCTTCAAAGAAGACCTGTAGAGGCAAAGCAGCAAAATAACATCAAAGCATAGAGATCTATGACACCATAAACAATATAGAATCAGATGTACATTAACCATACAAATTCATACAAAAATACAAGATTCAGAAATAAGCACACATATGGAGGAAAACTCAAATAACTTTATTGATAGAAGTAGAAGAGAGGATTACAACCTAGCTATCTGATCCAGCGCCATCCTCCCAGCATGAAAGCCTCTTCACCTCATGAAAAGCTATATCACCCAACAATAAAATGTCTCACAGAGAAACCAATAGCACTTCCTTAAAAAATACAAAATTCCAACCTCTGGATCTCTAAGATGAGGGATCCATATATAGATATTTGCAGGGGGTGAGTCAGCTTCTAGGTTTTTCATTAGTGTCATTTCACTAATAGTTCTTGGTTCCACTTGGAGATTTCATGATCTCTTACTCATCCCTAGGCGAATTCAAAGAGGCAAGTGTCATATGAGTAGTTTCTAGAAGATTCTTTGAGTTTCCACGTAGCAAAATGCCTCTGCCATTTGTCTGCTCTCACTCATCGCACCCTACATAAGGGATTTTTAGTATGCATCGCACCCCCGTGTGCAATAGGTAAGATGCATCGCACCCTCAGCATGGAGCAGTCTGCATGGTCCAGTTTTGACCAGTTCTGAGTAGTTTTTCGGGGAGAGCTTCTAGGAAATGACGTAATCAGTTGACCTTGATCCTTTAGGGTTTGAAACAACACTTTTAGGGGTTTGAGAGACCTTGGTTTATCGACATATGTGATTGGGGTTGCAGTTCCCAAATATGTCTATAACAGTCCTCCCCTTCAGTCTATCTAATGCCCCTACCACTTTTCAAAGGATAGTTCTGAGCATCTTTCTTGAGCTTGTCCATGAATCTGTGGAGATCTACAAGTATGATTTCATTCCCTATGGGTGTGACTTCCTAGAGGCTCTCTCTAATCTGTGAATTTTCCTCAGAAAATGCATTGATATGAACCTCTTGCTCAAATGTCCTGAGAAATGTGAATTCTTAATGAATGCAGGTATTTTCCTTGGCCTTTCAATATCTCATGAGGGAATACAAGTGGACCTAAACAATATCGCCATCATAAAAGGAGTCCCTACTCCTCAAAAGCAGAAGGACATTAGAATTTTTCTTATCTGCCTATTTTAGAAGGTTTATCAATGATTTTAGTAAAGTGGCTTCACCATTGTTTGGATTGTTGACTAAGGACTCTAAATTATGTTGGACAAGTAGCTACCAAGAGGCCCTTGAGATTTTGAAAGAGAAATTAACCATTGCACCCATACTTAGGGGTCCCAATTGGGCTCTACCTTTACATATCCATGTTGATGCATCAGACAAATATGTGGGGGAAACCTTAGGGAAGATAGATCATGATTTACCCTATGTCATTTATTTCATTAGTAAAAATATGTCTAAGGATTAATTGCGCTACACTGCCACTGAAAAAGAGCTATTAGTTAGTGTACACTCAAACAAATTTACACACTCCATCACTAGATACCAAAATTTTGTGCATATTGATCATGATATTATTAAATATTTGATGAATAAGCCCGATGTGAATGCTAGAATAATTAGATGTTTGTTATTGTTATAATTCGATTTGACTATCATTGACAAGCCAGGAAAAGAAAATGTAGTTGCAATTTTTTTGTCTAGACTTGCTTTGTGTGCAGGTGATGAAGGGATGGTCGATGATTAGCTTCTAGATGGGAACCTATTTGTTATCTCATTGTTATATCCATGGCTTTCTGACATATCCAACTACCTATTTGCTAGGAGATTTCCTCCAAATCTATCATCTAGGGAGAAGAGCATAATTGTAAGGAAAAATGTCCCTTTCACTTGGATTGAGGGCAATGTTTTCAAGTTAGGACCAGATCATATTTTAAGGAGATGTGTCGGGGAAGAGGAAGTTTTTGACATCCTCTCATCCTATCATGATGGGCCCTGTGGAGGTCAATTCGGTTCTAAGAGAACAACTTTCAAATCTCTACAAGTTGGCTATTATTGGCCCACTCTCCACCAAGATGCAAGAAATTATACCAGCAGATGTGATCAGTGCCAGAGGATGGGGAAACCCACACCCAAGGATGAAATGCCTCTACAAACTCAAGTGGTGTTATAGCCATTTGATAAGGGGGGCATGGATTTCATTGGGCCAATTGATCCACCATCAAGGCAAAAAAAGTACATCATTGTGTGCACTGATTACTTGACAAAGTGGGATGACACAAAGGCTGTCAAAGTAGAAAAAGAGAAGAAAGTGGTTGAGTTTTTAAGGGAAAATATTTTCTACAAATTTGGGTACACAGGGAGATAATCATTGATCATGGGGTGTCAATTCACATCACATCTAATTGAGAATATCCTAAGGCAACATCATATCAAGCATAGAACATCTACTACCTATCACCCTCAAGAAAATGGGCAAGTAGAGGTTGCAAATAGGGCATTGGATAGCTTCCTCACCAAGATTGTGAGTAGCAGTAGGAGATATTGAGCAGACAGATTAGTGGAGGCGACTTGGGCTTATAACACCACTTGGAAGACAATTACTTGGTTCACTCCATATGATCTGGTTTATGGAAAGAAAGCTCTACTTTATATTGATTTTGAGTATAATACTTTGAGAATGGCAACCCAATTAGACTTAGATGTTACCAAAGCATAGCAAGATAGGTTGCTCCAATTGAATGGCTTGGATGAGTTCAAAATGTAGGCCCTCCTACACACTGAATTTATACAATTGCAAAGGAAGGTATGGCATGATAGTCATGTCAAGAAAAAGGTTTTTCAAGTAGGGGATTGGGAATTATTACATGATTCTAGGTTCAAATATTTTAAAGGAAAATTGATGACAATATGGTTAGGTCCGTACTTGGTAGAAAAATGTCATGACAATGGAGTTGTTCAAATTAGGACCATTGATGAGGAGGGGATCCCCTTTCTTGGCAATGGCTATAGGCTATATAGAAGACCTATCTCTAAGGAATAATTCATAAGTGAAATCGTAGAGAAGTCAATGTAATTAGGAGTGTCATAGCTTCTAGTCCACAAAAGTTCTAGACATTTTTGTTTAAAAAAAAAGATGGAAAAATAAAAGGCCTGGATGAAAACCTTTATGAGGCATCTGAGGCCAACTCTTGGGTTGAAAATCTCTCTGAGGCAACTCAAGAGAAAAAAAAAAAAAAGAGAAAATAAAAATAAAAATAAATCCCTAGGTGAAAACCTCTTTTGAGGCACCTAGGGCAGGAATATAGGTTGAAAAACTCCTCTGAGGTAGTTTGTGTGTCTCAAAAAAACAAAACACAAGAAATGGATCTACAACATGTTTGCTAACTTTTTTTGTCATTTTGCAGGATTATATACAGTGGCAGAATCCATGGCTACATAGCCAAAATTCTCATGGTTTCCTTCATTCCTCCATCCATCCACCTCCTACCCATCATCCACACTCATGTGATCACCTCTCTCCACCATCACATTAGCCCAAAATTCAAGTTCACCCCCTCTCTAGACTACTACAGGAAGGACCTGTAATTGCTACATGAAGGTCTTGTAGTGCTACATGAGGTTTCTAAAAAGATACATGAGGGAGATATTAGGAAAAGTATAGCCCAAAAGGGATCTTATGACCTTGAGAATGATCAATAGGGTTCCCCCTCCATTTTCCATCATTCATCTATCACTCATCCATCCGATTTCACAAAAAATCACTCATTATTCACTCACTTTGCCTTACCCCTGTTGAAAAATTAAAAAAACACACAGACACCTTCCTCCTATAGTAGCATGTACACACATCACAAGAAGCATTGATCTTGTTTTTTCTCATCAGTAGGGGGCGATGGAAACTTATGAGGCCAATATGAAGTATTCATATCACTCCCAATAGGATTCTCCACCAATAGTAACAACTTGAACATCAACAAAGTACCTGAACACATAACAAACACAGGATTGAAATATCATGAGGAGCAATGAAGAAATACACAGGAAATAAGCCTGCTAGAAAGTGAACTCCCTTAATGCTAATGATGTGGTCCAGCTCCAACATGAAAATACCTATAGCAGTTTGATCATGAGATAGGCATAGGTATGGAAAACTCCCATGTTCTCCCTATGTGTGAATAACGAAAATGTGTAAATGTTGAGAGGAAATGTTTTAATAACCTGGAGGTGGCTAGTTAACTTAGCCACCCTCAGCTAATAGAATAAAAGTGATGGTAAGCACTCATGCAACATGGAGATTTTACATCAGTCGAGTTGGGATCACAAATAGTGGGTGGTGATTATGAGGAAATAAGAAATAATTACTTTGAGTGGGGACAATGGTCCAAAAGTGGAAACCCTATGTGACTGCAAAGTCACAATAGTGCTCCAAGCCTAAGCCAAAAATGGCATATTATGTACTGGGACTCGATTTCTTTTGCATAATCACTCAATTCAAACACAATTAGGGAGAGGACAAGATCATGGTAAAATCAAGGATTTTCGAAGCCTGTTCTGCAATTGCTACAGGAAGGAGATACAAATAAGCCTGCAACTACTACAGGAGGATGGAGAAACTACTATAGGAAGATTGAGAGGGTGGATGAAAGCCACAAAGTTTCAAATTGATCTCCAACTTTGACCTTCATCCTAGGATACTTGATAAAAATTAAGTTCCACCATCTCCTTCATCCATCCATCAGACTGCATGCCAATTTCACTTCAATTTCTATAGGAAGTGGCAGTCTAATTGTGAAATTCAAAGGTCTTTTCGAGTAGTAAAGATATGGGAATGTAGGCAATTGTCATTAACAAGGAATTTTTAACTCACTACTACCACTAAATTACACACTAAAGCTATTAAAGAAGTATATGTCCGTCACATGATTCATAACATAAGAGAAGAAATGGGGGGAGGATTTAATAGAAGAGAGCCCTAAGATACCAAGAGATTCCACCTACACCCTCTTGTGGTAGACATCTTTAGAGGACATCAGTGGCTAGTGTTCTTCAAGTTGTTTAAAGGGTATGATGATGACCTTGTTGTTGAATTTTCCATGGCTCTGAATTCACGAAAGAGGACAATGCCGCCACTATGGTGAGGGATTAGATATCTCAATCAGCCCTGAATTTATTAGCAGAGAGAAAACCTTACCTCTAGGGATCAAGTGGAGTAGAGATGAAAAATCCATGAGTGTCACTACTAAAAGTAATTTCTCCACTACCAATGAAAAGCCTATTGAGGACAAGAATGGAGTTAGGGGGAAATCCCAACTTATCCTTGGGATGAGGTGACCTACCATATTCTGAAATACATCTATTGTGAGGGAAGAATGAGTGTGGTATATGCCTACCACCTTATATTACTTCATGACCTCAGGTTCCAAGAAGAATTGCTTCTTTCTCAAAGGCTTAGTGTGTCATACTTTCTCCTACAGTCCATCAGGGAGATGAGTCAAAAAGTGAGAGAGGGAAAACACCAACACCTAGGCCACCATGGCCTCATTAAACTAATAGTGGTGGGTGCCTTGAGCAAGTTAATATTCCTTGTCCTTTTGTACAAATCCATAGACATGGATAGATAAGCCTTCATTGAGACACAGAACCTCAAACCAGGTGAGACCCCAACCTCTAGTGTTGGAGGAAGAGAGGGAAAAATAGAGGAAGAAGAAGAAGGGGCAAGGGCAGAAGAGGAAGAAGTGGTAGGGTCAAAAGAAGAGGAAAGAGAAATAGAAGCAAAAGGGATAGTGGAAGAACCAAAGGCAAAGGTAGGAGGAGAACAAGATGAAAAAGAAGAGGGGGAGAAACATGAAAATCAAGTCCTTAGAAGACTATTGAGCCTAGAGAAACAAATATACCCTAAAATCAAACAAGTTTGTCTCCAAGAACCACTGAACAAGAGGTAGTTGCAAGTTTATCTACCTTAAGTACCCCAGTCAACCCTAAAAGGAAAAGACAAAGGCAATCCTCCCTGCATTTTAAGACTAGAAAAATCACCAAGATCAAGCAAAGGAGGCCACAAACTCCCACAAACGTCCCCATCATAATTGAGGAGTCCCCAAGCAACAAAGAGGAGGTGGGACCAACTGAAGGAAAAATTGAAGAGGCCACCTCTCCAAAACCCAGAACAAAGACTCTTATAACATAGGTAAGGAGGACCACCACCAAATCAACCTCCTTCAAACAACCGAAGACACCAACAACTCTCCAACATGAATAATAGGGGAAGTTATAGGAGACATAGAGTATGCTACAGGAAAAATAGAGTGTGCTATAGGAGGGGCATACTGAGCTACATGAGGCATAGAGTGAGCAACAAGAGGGGAAGAATGTGGCACAATAGCTATAGGTGGTATTAGCCTACCAAAAAAAAATTGTGAAGGACTTCCCAGAAGTTTAGGAGCCCAGTCAAAAGCCTAGCCTATGCAACTATTATAAATTCATTGAATGAAGGATAATTATTCCCCAAAATATTGCAATCCCACTTTTCTATGACCTAGAAGTAGAAAGAGGAAGAACCCACAAGAGGATGAAAATTGATAATTTTAATAAGGTAGAGGATGTGGGCATCATGGAAGAAAAGTTCCTTGAAAAGAGAAAAGAATCAAGTGAGCCGAGAATGAAGGAGTCCACAATGAAGGAGCAGTTATAGGAAGAAAACATGTGGTTGAGAGAGAAGTTGCAGGAAAAAGAAACCCAACTTGCCACCATGGCAAGCCTCTCCATGGAGGAATTATAGTGTAGATAGTCATCCAAGACTTATGCACTCTTTCCCAAATATCAGTGGCTGCAATTCCAAATCAAAACCTTAGAAAAACATGGATCTATTCCATTTCAGGATTACAAATAGTTCATTGAATTTGGAAACCAATCTAGCATGGAGGACAAATAAAAATTGGTTTAGTTTTCATTCATAACCTCACTTTGACTGATGTGAATATTTGGGATCCCAATGCAATATTGGGGGATACACAACTGATGGCCTTAGAATCCTAGATGACTCATGAGGATGAAAGCGTTGAGGAAGTGAAGGGAGTCATGGAAAAGGAATAAAAGGAACCATTATATATCAGGGAAGATCTAGTGAGCCCAATGGATTCCATTAGAAACCATAGCATCATCTCCAATGATGCTAACTTTGCACCTAAATTCCTTTCCAACTGTTGGCTTAGGGGGTCCTACCCTAGGTTCAGAGATAGTTGCGCAAACCAACAAAAATATACACTACTGACACTTTCAGCAACAACCTGCGTAGCTCAGGCTGTAGTCTCACCCAAAGCAGTATGGGGGAATGCAAGAACCAAGTTTCTGCATCGAAAGACTAGTGTGGTGTCTTCCAATGCCTTAGGTTTGCTTCCACGTATATCGGTAGACCTATAGCGCTATTTTACTGTAACTAGGTTAAGAGGATTTCAGACCATCGCGAAGGCCCGCAATTAGCAATTGTAGACCCAAAACAAGTGATTTACCTACTTTCGCGCATCAACAAGAAACCATAGATTAGAGTTCACATAGATCTACTTAATTCAGCAAAAAACATAAGATGTATAGCTTCTAACTTCGCGGAACTAGATATTTATTCATAAAATTCATTATTAAGATAGATCAGTGCATTCGTGTAGTATTCATTCATTATTTCATAAGACATATCATTCAATTTCTGAAAGATAACATAAGCATTCTCAATGGAAATACACAGTAACTCTTCAAAAAGTTGCCTTTATTGATCTTCAATTCATCGATTACAAACTCTTCTTACCCTGTGTACATAGCTGGAGGGGTCCGCACACTTAGCTGTGGACTCTACCCAGGCCTCCTGCACACTTAGCTGCAAGAGCCTTCCATTCTCTACATAAGCACAGGAAGCAAAGCCTTCATGCCTTAGCTCTTGCCCAAGACAGCAAAACTCTTTGATGTACCCAATTCTCTATCAAAAGCTACCTCTAAGACTCGCTATGACTCAACTATTTATAACTTTTCTAATACAATACCATGGCCCCCGGCTCATGGGCGAGTCTTCAAAACTGACCAAAACAAGGGGCTAAGACCCATTTTACTCCTATCTACCTGCGCACTCCGCATCCACGTTTCGTGGAGACTTTACATCTTTTACAAAATTGTTTACAAAAATGACTAATTTAATTCAATTCTACCCCTGGGGACCCCATCCTAATAGGCCCCTAACACAAATATCATGACTTTCCCTCGAGTCACTCTACTGGTTGTTCCACTTTCTAGTGGATATCATTGAATTCCTTCATTGTCCACCCGTCTGTTACTGGTCGCGCCTCTTCAGGATGAAATGAGTGCTCTGCTCCCCACTGTTGCCTCCTCCCTACTCTGACAACTCTTACTTGTCAATATGATGTGAAGAAGACTTCTTACTCTCCTTGACATCCTTTTGTTCTCTCTCTACCTTCTCTTTAGCAGTGTGTTCTTCCTCCAGATGAGCCTTCTTTGCGGTTGCCTTAGCAGCCTCCTTTTTCTTTTGTTCGGCCAAGTTACGTGCAAATTTCTGAGTGGCGTCCTTCTGCTTTAGCACAGCAGAGCTTTCTCCACCTTTTCTAGTTGCCACCTCCAGCATTGTAGGTTCATAGGATTTTGGCGGCCAATACCCTACAACTTCTTGCACATTCATCTCAAACACTAAATAAGGCAACACATGCCAAGTTCCTTCGGGGTCCTTCCATGCACAGATTGAGACGTTGTGAAAGTCAACCTTGAACTCTGTGTAGGTTGTTAATTGCCTGAACAATGTTGGGGAAAACCTTGGTTGCTGATTGATCACCATCCGAAGGTCCATCTCCATTAGGACCCAGAAAATATTCATTTCCCTGAATCGTTATGCATCCTTTGTGGCCCAGAGTGAGGCTAACCTCGCAGCCTCGGGAAAATCTCCATGCAACTAATACAGTAGACAATAGAAGCCAAGCATAATGAAATGGCTTGCTTTCTTCTTGGGCTTCTCGACAGTTTGTGAGGAACTCTTGGTAGAGATACTTGGACCAATTATATTGCACACCCTTTGTGCACTAAGTAGCAAGTGACACTGCCATCGTCGAAACTTCATCTGTGAGACACTTCGTCATAATCTTGTCTGCAAGGATCTGGGCAAGGAACTAGATTTCCTGGTCTTGAATTGACATGATAGAGTATCCTCGCAACTTTTTCACAAGACCATATCCCTTATTCATTTTATCAACTACCTCCTTTTCCCTGGTTTTCCCTGCAAACTCCTTGGTAGGGTCTGCTCCTTTGTACGAAAACTTTTTTGTCCTGTGGATCAACATATCGGTTATTGGAATAGGTCACCCCAGCAAAAGGATCCCATCATGCACTAGCATGAGGAGCTGGAAGACACAAATCGTATTGATAGGTAAGTGGTGATAATGCTATACTAAAATCATGTCTAGAAGCCCCGACTGCTCAACGTTGCGGACCCACTTCATGGGTTCTAACTATGTAACTCTTGTTTCAACATAGTATATCTTCGTCATATACTTATGGGTCACCAAATGTGGAAACTTTTCATGATCTGTGAGGTCCTATTCCTCCATTTTCAATAGTGGGATACGTGCTAGCTTAGGTCCTTCAAATGTGACCTACTCCGACAGCATGGGAGTGGATACCCCATATTTTCCCGAATCAGGATATTTGGTCAGTTTAGTTTTTCCCTTTCATGGAGGGATGTATTTAGGCAGCAAAGAGATAGGCTCGATCCCCTCGGCATCGACTTCTTCATTACCCTAGTACTCCTCTTCCTCTAAATCCACCACCTTCGCACCAGCACCATCTTCTTCTGTTTTTCTCTTGTGGCTGATTTATTTTCTTTCATGGTGGGCTACTTTTCTTTTGTCACTTTTTGTTTCGGCCTAGGCAACGTTGGCATTGTGGGCATAGCAAGCGTAGCCTCCATACTAGATGCTTCGTGGCCTTGTGCGTCAGACACAACTGCTCCGAAACTAATGGCTTCGATAGGGTTGGAAGCAGACATCTTCTTAATGAATATTTCTCGGGCTGCTACAAAATAGTTTGCAAACGAGGGGTACATCGCAAATTCTTCCTAGGATGCTCAATTCATACGCATCAGACAGAAAAATGCTCCATCAATTCTTAGAATGAAAAGTGTTCTCTATTGGACCAGCATGTGTAATTTATAGCAGGGTTTAAATTAAAATCCAACCATTACCCCCACATTTGGATGATAAATGTTGCTTTGGCAGTAGATCTTCAAATATTTGCGCCTTAATTGTTGTCATCTCGCTCCTCTTAACCACTTTTTAGCCATCAAGTCATGAATAGTAACTCCAACTATAATTTTTATGTTAGGCTGCACGACACCCTCCTCCGTGGTGTAGCATCCTGAGCCCAACTTTAACTGATGCACCCTCATCAATATTCACACAGCCTGGGCACTGCCTTGTCCTCCAAGTCAGGAGTGTAATTTATAGTCGCGTGCTCCCTTGCAACTGCCTCGAGCACTAAGACTGTCCTGCTTCCATATAGTCATTACACAGGATCCCCCATATACATCTTTAGCCTACTCCCATTCATTTTGCACGAAAATGGCTCACAATTTTGGTTCGCGATCTGAACTGCACCACCATTTGTGATTTCCTTGATAATATATGGTCCTAACCAATGCATTTGGAATTTACCCAAAAATTTAGTGAACTTACTATCATATAATACTCAAGATCATTGACCTTGAATGTGCGAAGCTTGATATAATGATCATTCCATGCTTTTTCTCGTTCCTTCCGCACTTGTTGATGGAATCCTGCCAGAAATTGATCTTCCTGTAGCTCCATTAGCTGCGCGATTCATTCCTCCAAAGCCTTGCAATCCACCATATCTGTCAAAGTTGTTATTTGTAGGCTAGGTACAATGTACTCCATAGGCATCACCACTTTGATGCGATAAACCAATTTGAATGGCGTTTGTCCTGTCATCTTCTTACATGTTGTTCTATAGGCCCATAGCACGACAGGTATGCGCATATCCTAGTCATTTCGTTGTGCGTTACATACCTTTGTCAATGCGTTCTCCAAGATTTTGTTAAAAGATTCGACTGTCCCATTTGACTATGGGTGATATGGTGTACTCTTCTAATGATATACCTGAAACTCCTCCAACATTGCACAGATCGTTTCATTCAAAAAATGCATACCCTTATCACTCATCAAAACTTTCGAGCATCCAAACTTGGTTAAGACATTCCCAAACAAGAATTTTGTTGTTGTATCCCCTGTACAATCTTTTACTAGTTGTTCTTGCGCCCATCTAGTTAAATATTCTGTCACAGTGATAATGTAACGCATGCCCGTTTTATTACCAGGTGGCTGAATTTGCCCAATAAAATTGATCGCCCATTTCTCAAATTCCTGTAAAGAGACCTGAGGACGTAGCGGTATTTCACCCCTCCGCGATGGTCTTCCAGTCCTTTGACATGCATCACATGCCTTATAGTATGCTTTGGAGTCCTTGTGCAATGTGGGCCACCATAATCATTAACTCAAAATCTTTTGCACGGTTTCTTTTCCTGCATAATGGCCTCCCACAGCTCCCCCATGAACTTTAGCAAGAATACTATCACGCTCAAAATCTGGCACATATCTCCGCAATATTTTATCTGCCCCCATTTTGTATAAATGTCCTGCAATGACTAAAAAATCGGCTACGCAAACTAATATTTCTTTCTTCGGCTGATTTGTATATCCTTCAGGCCCCATCCCTGTAGTTAAGAAGTGAATAATGTCAACAAAATGGTCATCAGCTACACGTACCGCAAAGAGCTGTGCATCTGGCAACCCTTCGTCCAAATTAATGGGTTCTTCACCTGTTTCAATTCATGACAGATGGTCAGGCCTGACATTCAACCTCCCCGACTTCACAATCACTTCAAAAGTGTACTCCTAAAAAAATAAAAACCACCTGCAAATCTTTGCCCCCAACACAAGCTTTTTGACCAAGTACTTTAAGGTAGAATGATCTGTCTACATCTTGAAATGTCCTCCTAATAGATAATGCCTGAATTTTTGCATCACGTAGACCATGGCCAACCCTTCATGCTTTGTTGTTGAATAATTTTTCTCAACTTTTGATAACTTCCTACTTGCGAAGGCTATAGGATGGTCCAGCTCGTCTTTGCTTACCTGTGTTAGTACTACACCCAACACAATGCAAAAAGAATCCACATGTACATGAAACTACTTTTTCCAATCGGGAAATACCAGGATTGGTGCAGTCACCATATTTTCCTTTAACACATCCAAGTTGTGCTAACATTCTTTATCCCAACAAAATGTCATATCCTTCTTTAGCAGTTTGTCCATGGGTGTCGTAATTTGAGCATAAGTTTTAATGAATTTTCTATAGTATCCCGTGTGTCTGAGCATCGCGCACAGCTACTTGACGTTCCTAGGGGCCTCCAAGTTCACAATCACCGTAATATTTGCAGGGTCCACCATCAATCCTTGCTTATGCTCAACATGACCCAACAAGATCCCAAAAGGAACACAAAATATACATTTTTTTCAAATTCAATGCTATCTGGTATCTTAGACATGTATCCAACATAATTCGTAGACTTGCTACATGGCGCTTCACCAAGCCAAACATAGTCCAGTCATCAAAATATACCTCCATAAACTTGTGAATGAATTCTTTGAACGCTGCTATGACTACGTAGGAAAATATCGCAGGTTAGTTCTTCAATCCAAACGGCATAACAGTGTACTGAAACCAACCCCACTCTGTCGCGAAGGTGGTTTTGCTTCTATCCTTTGGGGCGATCTTAATTTGATGATAACCAGAAAAACCTGACTCACTAAAGGAATAGGTCTCCTACCCTCCGACATTTTCTAACACTTCATCTATAAATGGCGTTGGAAATGGATCATGAACACTTCCATCATTAAGCTTCCATAGATCTATGCAAATCCCTATTTCACCATTGTTTCTTCTATTAGACTACCATCGAGCTCACCCAATTGGACTCCTCAACAGGTTCTATAATTACTGCCTCCAAAATTTTATCCAACTCTTGGCGAACCTTCTCCTTATACTTAGGATTAAGGCGATAAGGCCTTTGTTTGACATGCATTGCGTCCGGCTTCAATGTGATCCTCATAATGCTCAAATCACAAAGTATTCCCTTTAGATATGAAAACTTAGTGGGGATGAGATATTCGTATTTACAAAGTAATTCAACAACTTTGTCTACGGTAGCGTCATCCCAATACTCTCCAATCTTCACGAACTTCAGTTCTTCTTCAATGCCAATTTTTACTTGTCATGTTTTCAAAGGTGCGGAGATGTCTGGGTTCTCTGCTTACAGTCCTTCTACTTCGTGATGCCCTTCTATTTCCATAACATTGATATTCCTCGGGTCTTATTTTTCCTCTTCAGTGGTCACATTATAGCATTCCAATGGGTGGTGCAATTGGGTGCTCTAGTCTGGTTGAGTCCATTCCATCGATTCCTTCAGTGTTCTAAAGATAACTGCTTTAATTTATTAAAGCGCTTCATCGATGCTTAAAAACCCGTCCTCGAAGCTGAAATTTAATAAGAAGCCTTCCTTCAATACATCCCATTCCACAGTGTTGTGGAAGAGCTTTGTTTTGAGATACCAGTTCATGGGTGTTAGCCTCCTATACCAATAGGTTTCATCTTTCATGATTGTCTTGATTAAACTATGGAATATGTTCAAACCTTCTTTCTTGAGCAAAGGTGTTCCATATTCTTGAGAAACCAAAAAATCAAGAAAGTTAAAAAATGTAAAGAGGGTGTACCCTAAAAGAAAAATCAAAGGGTAAGAAAAATAAAGTGGTCAAAAAAAGAAGTGAAAGAAATGAACCCCAAGCAAAAAACAGACCAAGGAAAGTGTGCAAATCCAAATGCCACTACTGCTTCATTTTTGTAATAAAAAAATTGTGTGCAGCTTGTCCAACCTTTGCCACAATTCATGAATAAGTCAAATTGTTTAAACTTGGCTTACTCATATTTTAATTTCATGTTATAGATTAGAGAAAAAATATATGACCAAACAGTTTAATCTTGGCAGATAAGTAGATAGTTAGAGTTAATAAAAGGTGCTCAACAGTTTAATCTGAGCCCTTGGATGTAATAAGGGTAGAATTAGATAGATTTTCCTTGTAAAAAGAAAAAATGTTGATGAGGGTTTGAAAGTCTAAATGCACCCTAATAAAGAAGAGGAAATGGTAGTATCAAGTAGATAGGGTAGGTAGATGGTGCTGCAAAGTGTTATCTGATGAATGATGCTGCTACATGTTTTTGATCCTTTACTTTCATCACAAGTACTAAAGCAGGAAATACACTGGAAAATCACCGTAAGCAAAGTCAAACTCATTAACCTCCCTCATCACTTTCCCCTCAAAAGTTTCACTAATTTCCCACAAAGTACTAAGGTATTTGGAGATCAAAGGGGCTCAAGGCATTTCCTTGACCTTTGGAGGGACCGGACCCTCGGCCTAATGATCAAAAAGACCTAAGTACTTAAGATAATCCATCATTATAATCTTCCATCTTTAACTTTATCCTAAGTAAAATCCTATTTTACTTAGGAAACTCATGCAAAATCCATAAAAATCCCTCAAAATAACTTGCTATTCTAAGTTTAAGTGTTGAAGATAAAATATTGCAATTTACTTCAAAAGTTATCACTTTCTTAGACGTGCAAAAATATTTTGAGTCTCCTTGTCCTTTGCCATATTTACATTTAACTCTATTATACTAAATCCTAATAAAATACCTTATCCTAAGTATATAACTCCCTTTTTATAAATATCCCAAAACCCCTATATTATAAAGTTTAACCAAAGTAATTATATCCCCAAAAATTCAAAAAAAAACCCACTATAAGCCCTTTGGTTAAAATTATCATTATATTATAATCCCGCCCTTATGGTAATTAAATAATATTTGTTTGTTACCATATAAATAAAAAATATATATACAAAACGTTAAACATGCCATATGTATGTTTAAATACAAAAATATGAATAAAAACTTCCGAAAAAGTTTTGTGCCACCGTGTTGGTCCACCGCAATCCCCCGCACCCGACTGCAAGTAAAACTCAGTGTTCTTTGTTTTTCGCTGAAATAGTGATTAAAAATCATCACTAAGTCCTTCCCAGAGGTTTTAAAACTGTGTAATTTCTCCCTGAACCAACAAATTGTGCCAATTTCCTTCATTTTTTAGAAATCCCGCCCGGCCTGTGAGTAAAACCAAAAACCTCCATTTTGAATCCACAAGAACCAAAATGGAGGTGTCGGCAGCTCTGAATATTACTCCATTGAATGCTCCTCACCGTGAATTGGAATATTTACCTTTGATAGATGAAGATTTCCAAATTAAAGACCTGCATTTTGATGAAAGTCCCCTATTGAGCTATTATCACTGCAGAGACGAATACTCAAGGGGGCACGATCTTATAGGGTTGTGGGAATCCAATCTCCCAAGGTATCTCATTCCTTCAGTCATTTATTTCCCAAAAATCATCCATTACTGCCATTCTAACTATGATCTGACTCAAAGAGCTATAATATCCCCTGACCAGAGTGTTCTTTTCCCCATTACTCCCCAAGCTATCAATGTGATGCTCCATTTTGAACCTGGTCAAAACCTCACTCCCTTGTCCATTGGGGAATTGCTTGAAAAATCTACTCGGTTATCCCCTGAAGAGGTAATCAGAAGATCACATCCTTGGATAAAAAGTCTTAATACTAGTCATAAGATTTGTTTACTCCAAGATTGTTATAAAATCTATTCAAACAGAGGTTAGAAAGCATAACAGCCAAAGAGTATCAGTGGTTAAAGAGTATCAGTGGTTAAAGTGTATCAGGTAAAAGTCAGTGAAAGTTAAAACGAAGTTACAGAGCAGTCAAAGGTAAACAGTAAAAGTAAATACAGAACGCAGTAAAATGGTAAAAAGAGATGATAATACTTTCACCAATATTGAGGTTTGTCTAAAGTGAAAGTAAAACAGTCAAAAGAGCAAGAAAGTAAAATGATGAAAAAACATAACAAGAAGGAACATTTTTGCAGAAATTGCATATTTTAGTCATCGTTTTGCAGAAAATATTGTGATCAATCCAAGATGAATTTTACAAAAATGAAGGAGGTTTATGTTCTTAAGAGGGCCATCTACAAAAACCTCTCTCACATTTCTAACATCCATTATGGTTTTGGAAATATTAAACAATGTTGGAAAGCACTCTTTGCAGAAAATTTCAGTTTAAGTCATCATTTTGCAGAGAGTATTTTGGCCAATCCAAAATACTTCATACAAAACTGAAGGAGTTTTTTGTTCCTAAGATACCCATGTACAAAATATTATCTCAGTTTTTTCACAGTGATTTTATAATGAGAGATACATGCGCATCTTTACAGGTCAGTTTTCAGACTCTGTAAAACTCTGTTTTACACATATTGTTTACAGAGACTATTATGCATAGCTGGAGAGGAATTTTGGGAAAATGAAAGAGATTTATCTCACCAACATATTGATCTACAATAACCTCTTTCACTTTTTACATATCTATTACAGATTGAGAAATACAAAAAATATCATTGGACCCCAAGTTTGCAGAATTGTTGGAGCATATTGCACAAAGAAAGGAAACAGTTAGTGACTTGGATGCCTCATCATCAACTAAGAGTTGGATAAAATTCAAATTCTTCTCTTTGTCATCACCTATCCATACAAAATAGTGCCAAATAGATGCATTAGTTTGAGTGTCCTTTAATTAAGTTCTATTTATGTAAATAGTTGGAGAGATTTGTGAACCTATTTTGATATTTGTTTTCAAGATATTTTAGTTTAGAATTGGTATAAATACTCCACTCTTGGAAGCATTGAGGGGGGATTCCATTACTTGACTGTAACATTGAAACTTCAGAATAAAAGCGCTTGGAGAAATTTTTCGTGGCTTGGCTGGATGAGGATTTAGAGCACAGGACTTGTTGCAGGATTCATGTGTTGGACAGCAGTTCAATAAGTGTTTCTACCCTTTCTCTGAAATTTTATATCAGTTTATAATATCATCATATCCATTTATGAACAATTCGCATAAGAGATTGGAACAGAATTCGCTTAATTGTGCTCTGTTTTTATATGTTATTATTCTTGATTTTTTCTTCCAAATTAGTTATAAGCATGAATTCTTAAATGCTTTTGCTTTACTAATATTAAACACATAATACCATCATATCCATTCCCGAATAATTTGCATAAGAGATTGAAACAGAATTTGCTTAATTGTACTCTGTTTCCAAATGTT
>APFE031528420.1:58615-79917 GCA_000404065.3 Pinus taeda | reverse complement strand
GAGAGAGCCCTCTCTGGATGCAGATTGGCTAGATTCTGCATCTAAAAGGTTGGTTTGTGGTTACCTCGGGTATACTTTCCTCTTACACAACTTCTAGGAAAACCTGAGTGATAACAATGGGCATTGTATCCAAGGTGTGAAAAAATATATCTACCCATTCTGGCTACAGTTTCGCCCCCCATGCCTTAGTCCACTTTGTCTAGTGATCATGCCGATCATTCCTCCCATTATACTTCTTTGTCATTCTTGTATTGGCATGCCCAAATCATAGCTTCATCATCCGCCTATAATCTCGCCATCCATCAAAACTATCCTTATGCGTACCCCACCATCGTGCAGGCGTAGCACGCTGCACCAACTCCAATGTTTGAAAATGGTGGTCTTCAAGGATTTCACACTCAAATTCATCTAAAAACATTCTACGTTAGTCAAACCATCATAATAATATAATTTGCTTACCTTTGACGAAACACATCACAGTGACTTCGTCATCATATTTCATCACAATGTAGACACTTCATGTAAGCAATTTTTCTAATGCTCTAATTCCTCATCTAAGTCAAAAGTGCAGGAACTCTCCCGGTCCCATGCAATTCGTCCATCTACCATTGGATTGATCCAATCTTGATCTCGCGTTTTTATCTTGTAGATTTCATCCAGCTCATCGTCACTTTCCACATAATCATGGACTAGTTCAGTATAGCACGCCCCTTCTACAAGATCTAGTGGCACTATAACCCTTAGCAACTTTCTTTCAAACAACATTATCCTCTTCTTTAAATTAATGAACCCATTCATATCAAAAGCCCATTCGATTCCTAGGAGTGCGGGGTAGGGATTATTGTCATCAACAATTTCGATAACTTCAAAGTCTGCTAATGCACTCGCACCTTCAATATCAACCATTACCCCATATAATCGTCCCATGGGGATGATTTTCTATTGATTCACTATCCTGAATTGAATCACAGACCACTGCACTGTGGGTCTCCCCATACTTTCCCAGGTCTCTTTCGGTAGAACATTCGCATCATACCCCAGATCCAAAATGACTTGGTCCATTTCATAATCACCTATCTGCATTTTTCGGCGCATCTCACATCCTGTTCATGCCTTATTCTTACCAATCTTTCTAATTGTGTGCTTCTCCGTAGAATTCGTTTCCTTATTGGCACACATGTATACTAAGTCTTGCAATCCTTCCACAACGTTTATGTCGTGTAGTAACTTCATGCAGGTCTCCAAGAAAGTAGTAAGGATGGAAGGATCAACTTCTTGTGTCATATTGGTTTCTAATCTCTTGTCCTAGCTTCTTGAGGTGGAGATCTCAGCGAAGCTCTTCTTGGCTTCCATAAATGTTTCCTTAGCGTGATTAAGGTCAAAGGCGACTTCTTTCTTAGGATCTCTGCTAACCCATCCATATTCTTCAAGTTGTTTACCTTTATCTATGCCAATTGACATTCCACTTCGTAGTACAACATTAATGCTTTGATCCTTCTCACAGGGCTCAGCCTCATCATTTGTAAATTTTGCGTAATTTGTTGAGGTTGCATTTTCTTTTCTTGCATTTTAGCTATTATTCTATGGCATGGTCGAATTTTCTACAATATTGAACGAAGGGTGGGTATGATTTGGGAAATCTCACGTGAAGTGCCCCAGCTACCCGCAGTTGTAGCAGATAACCTAACCACGACCTCTACCAGGTCCTCCCCCTCGTCCTCATCCTCAGCCTTGAAAACCACTGCGTGCTACTCCTGTGCCTTGATTTGGAGGCTGAGTTTCTACTTGCATACGGTAAGTAGGGCTTCTTTCCATCATCAACTCATAACTTTGACAATGGCACTTATCATGGCCCACAGATTTACAGAAATTACATAAAAGTTGTTGGGGTGTCTGAGCAAACTTCTGAGGTAAGTGGCAGTTATTCATCACATGTTACCCAGTGACTTGACAAATAGTGCACCAAAATGTAGTTCCTATGCTTGGCCTGACTGGGGCTTCTTGCTTCAAGGGGGCTAACCCTCCCCCTATAAGATAATTCGTGTATACTAGATATTGATCTTTATCGTGTCCATGGCCCTTACATTTCAAGCACCAACCTTTGCGCGCACTTCTATATTAGCCTCTTTTTCTTTCTTTAGACTTTGTAATTCTAGGTGCAGGCTCGCTAACTTTGAGTTTATCTGTTGTACCCCTAGGTTCATATCTTGAATAGGTGATGTGTGCAGCCTCATCACGATCTCCAAATATTCTATTTGCATAGCTATCTTATTATATGACAAAGAAATTCTTAAATGCAGCAAAAGCGAGGCGATAAAACAGTTGCAATGTTGGCTATCTGAGATTTTCATGTTAGCCTGTATGATCTGGCACTTCAAGCTCTGATCAAAGTCCCAAGGTATCTTGTCGACTCTCATTAGGATCTCCTTAAATTCAATAACCGTTTACACTTCAGATTTGGGCTTACTAAGTTCCTTATTCATAGTTGCTTGTCTCTGCTAACAATGCATGAGGATTATCAGCGCACTACTTAATATACCAGGTTAGTGCATGATCCTGAAAGGCAGTAACCAGTTGCGCATTCTTTATATTATCATTGGTAATCTGTTGGGATGTCCATACAACAATTGCAACAAACCATAACTACTCCAGATCTTCACTTCCTATCCACTTGAAGATCGACATCTTCATTGCATTCACCATGTTGAACGGTGGAGGTGGAGGTGGAGGTGTGGGTGAAGGTGTATGTGGTGGAGGTGGAGGTGGAGGTGCAGTGGATGGATGATGTGTTCTAGGAATACCCTGAGTTATTAGCTGAACATCGCTTCATGGCGTAGTCTGCACCATCCCTTCATCATCACTTGAAGGAGGTCCAATCAATGGGTTGTAATCTAGACCTAATTCTTCATGATTTCTAAAGAATCTACCACTTCGTGTAGCTCTGAACATTAAGGTAATGGCATTATCCACTTTTCAAATAACAACATCTTAATCCAAGTATTCAATGACCTGACATACTTACCTCGCATTCCTTTGAATAATTTTCGTTCCATTTCGCTATAGCTAACTCATGTGTCTACTACAAATTCAATAACAAATCCTCCCAGAATTCGATCAAGCCAGTGATTGAAAGCCCGCACGATCTTGTTATCAAACATCTCTAGTCTTCGCACCAATTCTAGCATCCACACTATAGGATTGTCGAGCTTCCACCTTCCTTCATTGTCTGCCAATTTAGCTAACCACTCATATAATTCAATTGGAAAAGTGCTAAAGAAAATTTTGTGTACCTTTGTATACATATACCTATTCAACCAATCCTCCTTTGACAAGTGCAGATTCCTATTTTCTTGAGCTGCGTACTCGTGAATCTTCCAATATAACCACTTCTCAAACTCTTTCTTAGTTGGATTCCAGTGATGCGACATCACACATCTCTTTAAGCAGATCTCGGTCCCAACAATGGAACAATTTGTTGGCTTAGGGGGTCCTGACCTAGGTTCGGAGTTATTTGAGCTAACCAACAAAACCCTACACTACTAGCCCTTTCGGCAACAACCTGTGTAGAGCAGGCTGCAATCTCACCCGAAGCAGTATGGGGGGATGCAAGAACCAATTTTCTGCATCCAGATACTAATGTGATGTCTTCCAGCGCCTTAGGTCTACTTCCATGTAGAGTGGTAGATTTCTAGGACTCTTTTACTCTAACTAGGTTAATTGGATTTCAAACCATAGCGAAGGCCTACGATTAGCAATTGCAGACCCTAAACAGGTGAGTTACCTACTTTTTCACATCAACAAGAAACCCTAGATCGATGTTCGCATAGATCTACTTAATTTGGCTGAAAACATAAGAGATCTAGATTCTAACTTCGCAGAACTAGATATTTATTCATAACATTCATTATTAAGACAGATGAGTGCATTCACGCAGTATTCATTCATTATTTCATAAGACATATCATTCAATTGTTGAAAGATAACATAAGCAGTCTCAATGGAAATACACAGTAACTCCTCAAAAAGTTGTCTTTATTGATCTTCAATTCACCCATGACAAACTCTTCTTACCCTGCGCACACAGCTGCAGGAGTTTGCGCACTTAGCTACAGACTCTACCCAGGCTTCCTGTGCACTCACCTGCAGGAGCCTTCCTTTCTTTACCTAAGTGCAGGAAGGCTTTGTAGGAAGCAAATCCTTCCTACCTTAGCTCTTTCCCTAGACAACAAAACTCTTCGATGTACCCAATTCTCTATCAAAAGCTACCTCTAAGACTCGCTATGACCCAACTATTTATAGTTTTTCTAATACAATACCATGGCTACGACTCATGGGTGAGTCTTCAAAACCAACCAAAACAAGGGGCTAAGACCCCTTTGACTCCTATCTATCTCCACACTTTGTATCCACATTTTGCATAGACTTTACATCTTTTACAAAATTCTTTACAAAAATGACTAAGTTAATACAATTCTACCCCTCGAGACTCCATCCCAACACCAACCAGGAACAAGCCATCTTACATTTTGAAGACACATTCAGGTTGTTGGGAACATAAATCTTGCAAGCCTTCTAGAGAAGATGATATGCCTAACCCCACAACCTCTAGATCAGAGAATATCACTCTCCTGAAAGGTTGAGGAATTCCTTGGAGAGGACGCCCCCATACAAAAGGATCATGAAAAGATTAAAAGTAATTGGATATGGCTCAAGCTCAGTCCACCCTTATTGTTTGGCCTACATGAAGGAATAAATGAAGCAGAAGAACAACAAAAGTGGACAAAAATAGAAAAGAATGCAGGTTTTTATCCCCAAGAAGGAAAACCATCTGAGGAACCCTGGGATGTTAGGGAGACCACCAGGACCATGAAACAAATGCACATAGATGACTGATTTTCGTAGAGGATGAGCAATAGTTATAGTATGGGGGTGATGATGAGGTTCATCAATAGGTACATTATAATGGTCATAATGCCATCCTCCAACTTTAGAACTATCTATTTCTCACGTTTATTTAAAAAAATTATTATATTATGCTTAGTGAGAGGGGTAAAAGATGGTTTTCTATGTCATGTGGCCTAATATGGTTTAATTGCAGGAAATGGAGCAGTTTTTAGATAATTTCCATGTACGAGTTCGGAGTAGACATCAGAGAGAGATACTAGGAGTTTTCCCACCTCCTTAACTCCTTCAATTAGCCCAAGATCACAAAATTCTCTCTCATCAGCTCGAGGTCATTGGCATCCAAGCAAGACAAGGTCATTAGCAACCAAGCAAGTGAAATTAATGAAGATCAAGATCCACCATTCTTGATTTATAGGAGACAAACATTCCTATTTTCTAGGGAGTTTCTAGTAGCTACCCTCTTGTATAAATAAACATGTAAAAGGTCTTATTAGGATTCAAGTTTTGTTTTCAACTAGGTAGCTATTGAGCTCAAGTACTTGGCGCTGTTATTTTTTATTTTTATATGATGTATTAGACATTGATGCAATGATAATGTGAAGTTTATTATTGGTTCATTAATGACTTATTCCCAGAGGGCTAAGGCTCTTGGGTTTGGGATCAACCCCAGTGGCTTAAGTCCCTCTTGTTTATTTGTATCTCCTTTTGGTTCAGAGTGCTTATTAGTTTCTTACATGTCATTGGAAAATAACCCACCAAAATTTTGTGATTGCAACCTCTACCTCATCTCTCCCGTGGGAGCATGAATAGAAGGATCTACAATCACAGCCCAAAAATACTATGTTTATGATTTCTTGGAAGAATATTTATGTTAGTCATCTTGTTTTGCATGTGTTGACTGTAGCTTAGGAGTTGATTTATTGACTAGATCATATTTTTAGGCATAGATTAGATGGCATTCAAATTCAACTCATCTTTTCCACTATTATTTGTTTCATTTTGTCAATGATAAAAGGGTATATGCATGTGATGATTGAAAGGTTATTTGGATCTTCAAGAAAGGGAAAATTCACCACCTCCGTCTTGGACTAGCTCACCCTCTTTGATGAATCCCAAATTATGTCATAAAAGTTTTGTTTGGAGATCATTTTCCTAGACCACTGTGAATGTCTCTCCTAGTGAAAAACAGACCTTCAAAAGGCTTTGAGCTTGGCTAGGGGATTTTGACCACCCTTCATCCATTTACCTCAACCTCCATGCACCTTTCCATCCCTTGAAATCATCATTTCCACCTCCTAAACTTTCTTGGCAACCTTCCTGTAGCATTACAGGCCTTCCTGTAGCAATACAAGGCACCTGTAGCAGCTTGTTTCTTCACCAATTTTGACCTTTGTTGCAATTTGGACTTAGATTAGAAGGATGTTTATCCCTAATTGTGACTCCATTATCAAAGGCAGCACCTAGGCCACTCCAAACTCTCCTTTTCCTTCACTGCACAATAGAATAGCATTAGTTTCTTTATCATAGTTTTGGCACAAATAGAACATTGATTTATATGCAATTGTGAGCTAGATAGATGATACATGGAATCTTGAGTTATGATTTGGTAAGTTAGCTTCTTGTTGCAAGTAGATTTGGTAGCTAGTTGGTTGATTACAAGTTAATGTAGTTTCGTTTCTGCAAGTAGTGTAGCTCTTGGATTTTCATGAATTGATTCAATAACATTTACAAGTTGAAGTTCATAGCATTTTACTTTTCATGGTTAGAGGTAGCTTCTAAATTTCACCTTCATTAGCTAGCCTTCATTCTAATTTAGTAGGACGAATGGTCTTGGAGCACTATTGATAAAATTTCCTAGTTGAGGGTGGCATGAGTGGAATCCCATCTATTGTGCATATAGCATTGTCACCTCGAAGTTTATATGAACCCCAGGTTGATAAATAAAGTTTAGAAGCCCTTGGGAGTTGCAAAACTCTTCGTGCAATATCAGGGTTCACTACAAGCTCTCTAAGAAGCTGGTATTTCACAATCAATCCAAGCATATAGATATTTGGTATCACCATTTACGAGACTGTGTGGAGAGGTAGCTAATGTTGCTACAATACATTCAAACAAAGGAACAAGATGTTGACATATTAACAAATACTTTGTCAAGAGGAAAGTTCAAGTTCCACAGGTGCAGGATAGGGGTGGTTGATAATCCCTTTCTTGTTGAGAGGGAGTGTTGAAAAATGCAGCAAGAAAGTCTCAATTTGACTTTGCCTTGGTTAAATTGAGAAAATTTGAATTTCCACATTAGCACACAACTTGCATGTAGTTAACTTGTGTGACATGGCTCTTGTCACTCAGCTAGCTCAACAAATTCAAGTTAGAGGAGTTGGAGTTCAGTTAAGCATGTGTGATTGATTATTTGTAGCAATCAAGGACATTGATTTCAAGTTATTTTCAGTTAAACTAGTTTTAATTGTTGGAGGAACTAGTGGAAGGTCAGTTGTACAGTGGGACAACAGTCTAACTCAATGATCAGCTAATTGAGTTAATAATCAACCCAAAATAGTTAGTGCATGCAAAGAATTCAATTTCCCCAGTTGTGGTAGAGATTCCAAGGAAATGTAACATCAAATGTAGACTAGTCTTGAGTGTACAAGTGTTGCATGCATTCATATGATCAACCTTGGTAATTGTGCAATGAATTGGAGGAAATTTTCTAAATAATAGGGGTCTAATTCCTCAAGATTTGTGCACGGAAATAGGGGCTCAAGGAGAGGCAAAAATTGACTAAGTCTAGGTCAAATCTTCTCAATGAGTAGAGATATAGGTTATTCACTTGTAGGTTGTACTCAAAGTGAGAAAGAAATTGTAATACATCTTTATTCATCAAATTAATGCAAGCAGGAATAAGGGGTTTTTAGCAGTTTCTTTCCCCTCAAAAAATATTGTGTGCATGTGTGTTGTTTCTTATTATTGTTCTAAATTATGAATTAAATTCAACAAATCAGTAGAGTAGGATTGTGTCTTCTGATTTAGATTAAAATTTCATCAGCGGTTGCAATTATACACCTTCCAAATGGTGTCCTTAATTCAAGGCCCACTTGTCTTTTGTGCCATATGTCCACAAAATAACACATTAAAATCAGTTTCTCCAAAATGACAAGGGATCTCTTCATGCTTAAAGAATCCCCTTGCTCCTCTAAGGGTTCTCTATCATCTCCAAGTGTTAAGTCATAAAAAATCTCCTTGGTTTAGCACCCACTCCTTTGGGTGCAAAACCCCCACCTTGGGTACTCAGCTCACAAAGCCCCTTTGTGGTGTCGATTCCTCCACAACCTTGTACCCCAAGATTTGAAGTACCACCCAAGCTACCAATATCAACAAGGATAAGTATTTGGGACCTATACTCCTTGAGGATTTGGAATCGAATATAGGTAGTAGTCCCATGGATAGATACTCTTTGAGGATAGGATAGGGTATCGAAGATAAGAGTTGTCAAAAATGACTAATATTCTTTGAGGATTGGAAATCCAAGATAAGGATAGTCCTGTCAGGACATACCTTATGAACATCTAGATGGAGTATGTTCCTTGAGAGGCAGTGGTGATGGTGTTGAAATGTATGCCTCCCAACATTGTGCTCTAATCTAGTGGAGAGTTAGAGCTTTCCATTCAAGGCATTGTTATTTTGTAATTGATAATGTTTTTCATGATAATGATGATGCTTGATGGTGGCTTATCAATCCGAACTCTTCTTTCGAGAATATTTCAATTGGAATATCCTTGTATCGCATTGCGTAATTATGAATACCTCCCTAGTTAAGAGGGAGTGTTGGAAAATGTAACTAGCTTCTATCTTCATAATTGTTCTTGTACTTGTATCATTATGTATTTGATGTAAAAAGAAAAAATAAGAAAAAAGAATTTTTAGTTCATTAGGTAAGCATTTTCTTCATGCTTCTAGGATTTATTAAGTCCAAAGAAAATTTATTGCGGGTCAAAGAGTTAAAGTTCCATTTGGACTTGTTAGAAAAAGAAAAAACTAATTTTTTTCCTCTGCAAGGCCAAGTCGGCCTACCCAAGGGATGTCACCCTTTACATAGACGAACAAATTTATATTGGCACTTGCTCTCCTTCATTTTGGAAAGAAATGCGTTGAGATTTTGTAGAAAGATATGTGAGGTTATGTTGCAAGATATGCTAGTTTCTGTGGCTAGATATGCCAGTATCTATGGTAGGGAAATGTGATTTTCTCTGTAGTAGAATATGAAAAACAAATGTGGCATATAATTAGAAAAGTTGTGAGGTACTGAGTTTGAAAGGATGCGAGATCCTCATGCTAGAATTCTATAAATATATTCAAGTTGTTGAGGTTATTCTATAGTGATTGACAAGCTAAAGAAGGACTGTAATATAAGCTACAGGAAGGATCAATAATTCTATGGGACAAGGCAGCTAAAGGACATGTTTGTGATAGATTGAGTTGATCATATTGAGGATAAAATGTAGAATGGAGGGTTGACTTGGAGCAATTGTGGAGGTATTGGTATTGGTCTTGGTTCTTGGATATCTCACTTTGATCTAATTCTATAATAAGAAGAAATATTTTTTTGGGTTTTCCCCCTTGTGGGGTTTTGGCCCTGGTTTGGAGAGCCTATATCCTTGTGTTCTTTGTCTATGTTATATTCATGTTTTTATTTTGATAATTACTTGATGAAAAAAGAAAAACATAATAATGATAAAGAAGCCAACAAATTCACAAGTAGTTATCATGCAAAAAGAAATCAACTTTAATTTCATAAGCCTATTGATTTCTCGTACCTTTCCCCCATAAATATTACCCATATCACAATTTTTGTTCATTGTGGTTGGTGTATGATAGTATTTTCTTATTCTTCATTTTATCTATTACATGCATAAGTAGAAAACAATAATTATCAAATCTAGAAACTACAGAAATTAACACTTACAATATATATTTCAATTTATTTTATTAGATTTTTTATGGAAAAATATTCAGTGGAATATCCACTACAGTTTATCGATCATATTTGTATCATAAAATGATTCTTTAGGAATTTTGTGGGGAGTTGGAGGGGATCAACGAATCAATTTAAAAATGAAGTCATAAAACCCTAGCCATGTTAAATAAAATATAGTCATAATAACTTTCAATATCCAACAAAAGAGATATTTTCAAAGCTAGAAGTGCAAGTCATGGATATTAGTAATAATATGAACCTCCTTGTGGTAGCTCCAATAAACAAACTTATAATAAGAGAATATGGAGGTTCCAAATCAAAGGTGAAATTAGAGGGAAAATCAAGGGATAAGGAAGACCGAGAGAAGGAGATTAGGAAAGAACTTGAGAAAGAATAACCAAGTCTGAGTTCCATAAAACATTTGTAGTCCGTGTTTAATATGAAGAAAAGGTTAACATTAAGTTGTATTTAAGGTGGTATAGCTCAAAATGACACCCCCTTGGGTCTACTAGGGAAACAACTCAAAATGTAATCTAGAATGCAAGAAAGGATCCATGGAACCCTTCAAAAGACTTATTTTTTCCTCTTCAACACCCCTAGTACACTAGAAGGGAGAGTTGCAACGCTCTTGATGGTCTACCAAAGAGAGTTGTAATGTGCCAACACCTTAGAAAAAGAGATTTGAAGCAACTAGGGCTGACAAAGTGAATGGATAAGGGTAGAAGAGGTAAAAAGTGATTAGAATTCGAAGATAAGGATGGAAATATCATATCAAACATGGTCAACAAGGTTTCGAGACTTGGAAACATTGTTGTCATTGAAGTCAAATATATGGCAAGACTATATATGCACAATATAAAGATTGGAAAATAAAGATTGTTGAGAATATTGGTTTTGGACTTTTAATACTTGGTTTGGATACCCTATATTTGAAATCCGTTTTATTCTAATTACATAGATCAAATGGGATCAATGATATATAGTTGGAAATCTTATTCAAATATAGAAATTGAGAAAGTATATAAGAAATTTCCCAAAAATTATTAAAATAAAAATGTATAAAATTATTGACATCAAAATCAAATCATTAGATCTTTTTGTAATTTTTTAATAAATAAAAATTACAATAACATATATAATTATTATATATTTGAAATTAAAACAGATAATATATAAAACTTTAAAATTTATTTTTAATTTACATAAAATCTATATGAAAACCAATAATAGTTGAAAATAAACAGTGATTCATGATTGTATTCACTTCATCCTATGTATTTATATTTATATTTGTTTTTAATATCTTTTTTGTTATTGCCTGACATTCTACAACTTAATATAAAGGTGATTTATAATTTCATGCTCAATGTAGAGTTTGACACATGTTTTTCTTAAATGAAAAATAAAATATTCTCTAAATAGAAAAATAAATAAATACACATGTTTAATTACTTTTAATTAAAGGTATTATAGAAAATCAATAATCTCAACCTTACTGCAAATTTTTCTAAAGTTTTTGTTGTGATTACTTAACTCAGCCCCGCTTTGCTGCACGTATTAATATTAACCCGAGTAAACACTGCCCCTAGACACATTTAGGCTGATATCTATATATTTTAATCATTGAAGGTTCTGCGAATGTTAAAATTGGTACGACATCAAGGCAAACGCCTTGGTAGCTCCCATTTCATCGCACATTATATGACACAGAAATTTGCCAAAAGAATTCGCATCGCCAGATTTAATATGACATTTAGGATATGTTAATATTAGGTTTAGGTATTTTAGATTAGATTTAAATATGATTAAAGATATTAATGATATACTACTAGTATATTCCACATTATAAAGCCTTGCTATGGTTTGTTTTTTATAATTTAAGCTTTTACGGTCAGAGATTAACAGCGCAAACGTCTCTGTTGATGGTGACGCAACAATTTACCTCTTTGTGTTGACCAATGTCGACATATTTCCCAAAATAATTTAGAAGTCTGGTGACGCAACACTTTACCTCTTTGTCTTGACCAATCTCGACATATTTCTCAAAACAATTTAGAAGTCTGGCTCTTTCGTGGCTTTTTACTGCACGATGCTCTGCTCTCTTGTATCAAAGGGAGGGACAAAAATCAATACACATAGCCACACTTAATATTAATTGTTGCTGAAATGAACACCTAAGTGTGGCTAATGGTATGATCACCTCTATAAAGTCCCCAATGTTGACAACAAGCGCGTAGGGAATGGGTTGCACAGGAACCCACGGATTATTCTTCAGGGCATGCAAACCCTCAGTTTGGTAATCTTGAAACAGCAATGCAACACCCCCTATGTCACGCTTTTAATTTTTTTTTTTAATTGTTCGGGTGCGGCATCGCTTAAGTAACCAATATTTTCCATTATTATGTTACTTTACTAACTACGCCTTCATTCATTCATATTAACCATGAAATACATTATAATGTGCGGAAACCATCATAATAACATAATAAACAATAACAAGAACACCAACAATATGCAAGAGAAGAACTTTTTATTATATATGTGAGAATAGTATAATGGCTGGGAGCGTCGCTCCACCGGCGTTCATAAACGAGGTTGGGCGCCCGCCCGTGCAAGAGCGCACGGCGGTCACACCACAACTCTCACCCAAAATACAACAACACAACTTTCCCTGAACGGGCGGGCGCGCCCGTGCACACCCGCACAAACCACAACCGAAATGTCAACCGGCGGTCAGGCAGTTCACCCGCGCCTTCGCCCTGAACGATCAACCGGGGGACGGTTCACCTACACCCTCACCCTGTGCACGCTCACTCGACGGGCGGGCGGTTCACCCACGCCCTCAACCGACTGCGCCTTCACCTTATCTCGTGTGCCTTTGCCCCGCAAGCGGGCGCATCTCCTTTGCGCCTTGCTGCGGCTACCCTTGCACACTTATGCGATGAAGACTTGTGCGATGTTCGTTGATGATCCTCCAACCAAGCGCTCCACAAACGCTTATACCCTTTCGTGTGTGGCGACCTCCTCTTGGCCGACCCACCAAACGCCATTGTTCATCCGCACGCCAACACCCTCAACCGAAGTGCGACACCTCTTCCTCAAGTAGGCTCGCCCATCGCTCCTCCGCGTTCTAGCTTGCCTATAAACGACAGTCATGCCTTAGTCATTTTTCCTAAGTGTGGAGAGCGGGCGCCCGACTACACAACCGCAGGGTGTTACACCCTCCATTTGAGTGAGGACTCAATCCCAGAACGAGGTCAGGTGTAAGGCACGGCGGGTAAAAGTTCATGCGCACCATGTTCATGGGCTCCCATCCAAACTTGTTCTTGAAATAATCAATCTCTAAATGCAAGTTTTCATAATGTACAATCAGGAGAACAACCTAGTATATATAGGTTTTCTTACAATAAGGATGGTTTCAACCATTCTCTAGATAGTAGGATTTGAGGTCTAAGATTAGAGTCTCAGTCCTATCATCATCACAGCTTTCTCCATTAATTCTAATACTCCCCTTTAATGGAGAAAGGGTACTGAAAAAATAAATAAATAAATAATAAATAAATAAAATAAAATAAAATAAAATAAATAAATAAATAAATAAATAACCTTCCTAGTCTAGTTTCAGCTAGGCTTACAATGGTAATCTAGTTTCAGCTAGGCTTACAATGGTAAAAGACAGAGCTTTCATTTTTGTCTTTTTGCAGCAGAGCGCATACTTGTTCATTTGTGGATGAAGTTTCATCTTCACTTTCTTTGCCATGAGGTAGTGTTGTATCTTCACCTCATTTCTTCCCCTGTGAAAGAAAGTTTGAATTCTTATTCTTCCCCTTCTTAGAATTATGGCAGACTGGATAAGAGAATTTTCATTCTCACTATTTCCAATGTCAACCATCTGAAAACCAGTGATGATGTCTTCACCATTCATTACTGCAACTTCTGTGTTGATTTCATAAAGACATGGTGTTTCAAGCCATGCTTCAAGAAATTTCAATTCTTCTTCAAATTTCGTTACTTTTCCCTTGTTGTTGTTGGTATTATCTGCACACACAGAAATATTAATGAGATCATCATAATTTAAATTTTCTCCAGCTTTGTTTTCTTCTGCACATCTTTGTAATCAGCTTCATCTGGCTCGTCCCATTGATCTTCAACACTTTGTCCCTCTTCACACCCTTCTTGAAAAACAACTCGTGAGTCTTCAGTCTCACGTTGTTTCAGAGCATATAGAATCTCTTGATAATTGTGGTCATTAATAAAACCACTATCCCTTATGAAAAAAATATCATCAAGGTCAAATATGTCTAAAAGTGCAGCCATATTAGAAAAATCAAGCGTATCTCGATTTGATATTTCTTGTCGACTCCACACAGTCCTCTAACAAGCTCCAACAACCCCGTTACCTCGCAAGCGGGAAACTTCTCCCTTTGGCAGCTCCTGTAGAACCTTGTAGAGCGTGGCTTCTGTGCCACGCAGGTCTTAGTGCTCTCGGCTCTAGCGACGAACAACTACACGAGCTCTCACACGCTGGCTCTAGCGGCGAACAACTACACGACATCTCACACGCTGGATACGTTCTCAATATCTAATTCTGATGCACATATTTCCAATTGGTTTTGGGATCTTCACAATCATGTTATTCATGCAGGGATTCCTGGCATCTCCCACTACAAAGCTCAAGCAATACAATCTGTCGGGAATCGTTCTGACGACCTGGGATATGGCGCTTTCCTTGCCAGCCATGAGCTCCATGGCCCTCCTGCCCTACGAAACTGCAAAATTGTGCCCCGTCAAGGTACTTGGTAGTTTTCAAAGATTTGATGATCCATTCTGGCAGAGGAGAAATGTCATCTTCAACGTTGGGAGGGAGAAGCACGCAGGAGTTGAAGCTTGGGAACATGTAAGGGTCCTCCTCAAAATCGCATCTTGTGAACCGAGGGGGGGGGAACTCCTTGATTACCACTGCATCCAACACTAAAAAATAGAGATTAATTCCTATCCTGAGGTCTTGTGAACAGAATCACTATTCTAACATATTCTCCATTATCTCTAACAGAATGATGGATCTTGGTTTGGGGAGGAGTCGGGCTCTTCATTACCACTTGGTTTACAGATTTTATTTTATTTTTATTTTTTAATATAATTTGATGGAATCAAATTGTTTATGTTTACAATGCAACATCTCTGCAATACTACCATAACAATTTTTTGTGAGTAAAATCCTTCTATGCATATGACATTAAAATAAATTTAAATAATGATGATTCATATTTTATTTAAGTAATTTAATTAATAAACATATAATAGAAATATAAATATTTAATAAATGAAATATCAATATATATTTAAACAAATATTGATTATAAAATAAATTCATTCAAACATATAAATTAAAATAATTATTGATTTTTGTAACCATTATCTTTCATAACTTTATATTTAAATTTAATTGATAAACATATTCAAATATTTTTTCTTAAGTTATATAAAAGGGGCCGAATCATAAACAGGATGACATAGAAGAAAAAGTTGAAAAAACCATGAAGAATCATCCAAACCAAGTAGAAGATGATGCAAATGTCTAGAATGACACCAAATCCCTAAGGAAAAAGGATACCGAACCACAAGAGATCTAGGGATTAGAACAAAGAAAACGAAGCACATATAGAATATGGGACGACGTTGGAAAGAGAACACATGTTTTAGAAAGCTTAGACTCAAATGAAGAATCCCCATGGATGGCATCTAGAGATGAGTTGGCCATGGTTCTAGTTAATATGCCCTTAGGGAATGGTGGAAACTGCAAAAGGATAAGTGATTATATCACACATAACTTTCAAGCTTCTCATGTAATTTTTTTTAAATTTTGTCTATGGAAAAACTTATCTTATAAAATATGTTTAGCATGGATAATGTAATTTTATTCTTCATCTTACAATGAATAAAATTATACGTGTTTTCTCTCTAGAGAAAAATACATACCCCACACACATATATGAATTGTTATATATAAAAATGTGAGATTTATATAAATGTAAATAATATTATTTAGAACCAATATACTTTATCCATAACTTTTCATCTATCAAAATTCAAAAAAATCAAATTTATAAATGTTTAAACCTTTACCCAGATTCCATATTGAAAAAACAAATTAACATTTTAAAAAATTTATCCATTTCAATAAATAATAAAATTTACCACAAAAATAAATGTATATAATATATTTCAAATTAAAAAAATTATTATATATATTATATAATAAGAACTGCAACTGAAGGTAAAACCAAATCAACCAAACACCCTGAAAAATTTAACAATTTATTCATGATTCCGTTCAATCCGTCCTATGCATTTATGGTTGCTTTTAATATGCTTTTTTAATGTAAATATGTTTTATTTTGTATAATAGGTTGTGTGTTTTCAAGTTTGTAATATATTCCAGATCCAATGTAAAGCCTCGTCTTTGTCCTTTTTCTAATTAAAAATTTTTAAAATGAAATACAGAGCGCAAAAGTCCCTCTTAATTTCACAAAAAAGCTTCAGAAGTCTCCATTGATAATGATGTTGCCTCAACACTACCTATTGCTTTCCTCACCATCATCATTGTCTCTCTTTCAATATTAAACAGACCACTCCGGAAATAGTAGACATAAGGCAAATTGCCTCAGGAAAAAGGAATTTTTGAATCTTTATTAGATTTTTTTATTGGTTTTTGAATTTATTTTAGAAATGAGAAAATCATAATTTTAAATTATTAAATTTATAACCCAAAAATTATTATATTAAATTTTAAAAATTATATTATAAAATATAAATAAAATTTTAAAATATTAACCGTATTTTTTAATTAAACTAAATTATCCCACTCTACATTTATAATCATTGATGTAACCTGTTTCAAACAATTTTTTAATTAACATCGATCATCCCACTCTACATCTATAATCATTGATATAACCTACTTCAAAAAGACAAGCTTGAGTTCTTGAGCCGAGAATGTACAATGCAATATTATGAAAAGAGTAAATTAAACAAAGCTCTTGATCATATATCATCTTATCATCATTATCATTATTTTATCTCCCCTCATTAAAGAATACATAAGCATTAGATCTATAGCCATTAATTATAAATATAGCTTGAATCCAAAACATAGTGTATTATTTTTATGATAAATGTCAATTAAATTGTTTTGTTAAATAAATAAATAAATATTATGTTTTATTTTTATTAATAAAAAAATAATATACAAAATATTATCTATTGAATGAAAATAAAAATAATATGATGTAGGCAAAGTTGGAGCGGACAGAGAGACTGAGGATGGAGCGCGGCTAGGGTTTGCAATCACAGGCAGCACCTGACAGTGCTGTAAACCTTGGAAGTTGGAATGGCGGGGGATCGGGCTCGTGGGTAGAGGCTAATGGTCCTGCACCTTCACACACAGCAAAAGGGAAGAAGGAAACGACAAAGGAAAAGACTGATAGAGGAATGGATGGAATGGCAGGGGGGAGAGATCCCCTCCTACCGAAATGTCGCCACAGGTGAGACAAGCAACCAGGGATCAGCGGTGGAAATGGGAAATGAGGAAAGGGTTTACCTGTAATGGGAGTAAAATGGCAGGTCAGACTGGGAGGAAAATCCCTGCCCAGAGCTTCCAAAAAACCTATATTCATAATACCAAATAACAAACTAGAGGAGTATAGAGGATACATGAAGGATCATGCCTTGATCTGTACGTTCATAGGGGCATGGCCAACTGAGAAACAACTGATAAAGTGGATTCAACATCAATGGTAGCCAAAGGGCATATCGATCTCAAAATGGGGGCGAAAGGATTCTTCTCAGTTATTTTCTCTAACCTAGAAGATAAGGAGAGGATATTTGAAGATGGACCATATTTCTTCAATAATGCAAGCTTGTTTATGAGACACTAGGAGGAGTGCTATAACCCGGATCAAGAGACAATGTTGGCAACACCCATTTAGGTTCTATCAGGGCCTGGATCTACCTCAGGCTGAAGGAAGGCAAGTCTAGGTTAACATCAAACCACGCTTAACCTAATAGCTAGCCCTACCAGGTCGGGAAAGGGCTCTCTCCTTGTCAATCTCAATTAGGATATTGGCAATTAGGGCTTGAGATGACTGAAATGAATGTTGATTTTAGGTTAAGTATAGTAGATTATGGTTTCTGGTTTGATTTTAGGTTTTGGTTGCTGGATCAATTGGAGAAGGCAGATTGGGTCCAGGAAATCAGCTCGGGGATACAGTCATGTTCTATGGGGCGAGGTAGACAAGCGTTTATGTACTAACAAAGGATTGAGATGGTAAAATAAGACTGCTGAGGAGTTGAGGAGGGCATAAGAAACTATGAATCCTCTTCAAACAGTGAAAACATTGAAAACTAAATGCATTCCCAAGACAAAGCACTGTAAATCTAGTGTATTTCGTCTATTCACCTTGATTCATTTAGTTTAAAAGAAAGAAAGAGATGTGGACACATGTAAAACATCAAAAAAACTCATTACAAAGAAGAAACAATACATAAACTCACTGTCACAATAATCCCACAAAAATAGTTGTCAAACCTAGTTTTATTCCTTGCCAAACTGCTGTTACAAATGTTCAGTGAGTCCAACACTTCTGCCAAAGTCCAACCTTTACAAATGACTGAGAAAAGACATCATATAGACCTCAAAACCATATGAGCTATCCATCAAGGGTCGAATCCATGAGTCAAGGAATTGTTTCAACAAGAAAATAGGCAGTGGAACAGCTTGCCTCTAAAACTAACGAAACTGATACATTCAGTTTAAAATCACCTTTGCTTTGATGTATCTACACCATCAAGTGTTTTACATCAGAATTTACATCATATTATATCATTTACCATGCAAAATTTACCAAGAAAAGAATAAAAAGTCAACTACTGAAGAGACTAGGTGAAATTTGACTTTTATGCAAAATTGACAAAATTTGCTTGATGCACAGCGCCGCTCCAAGGCTACTTTTGGAGACCTTCCACTCATCCATATCAAGCCCAAGATAGCTTTTTGGAAAGCCCTATATGTCTAGTTTATGGAACACTTTGAATTTTCTGATTTGGAGGTCATTTGCCCCCTCAAAAGTGGATTCTCCCAAGACTGGTTTTTGTGTGTCCAAAAAGTGGCAGAGAGGGCACTTTTTGAGTGTTTTTTGCCCTATTGGTGCCAAAGATCTCCTCCAAATTTGATGAAATTTTATGGGTTTGATTGTTTTTTATGCTGAATCCAAAACTACAAGCCATTTGGAAAAAGAGTGAGCTAATTCGCTGCGCATCAGCGGGAATTTCCTGTGTTGTAAAATTTCAAAAATTGAAAATACAAAAATTTCTCAAAACTTGCCCAGATTTGGCACAAGGGTCCCTCATTGATTGCTTTGTTGGGCTAGTGAAGCCTTAGCCAAGATCTTTAGCTTATCATGCTCATTTTTTCTCCTTAAGTCTCTCCATGAAACTGTCACTAAGGGTTTCTCTCTCATATTCATACTCATTATCCCTCTCCATACTTTATAATTGTTTCCCTTGTGATGGCTAAGAGGAGTATGAAGAGATTTAAAAAGGAAAGCAGGTGAGGGTGAGCAAGAATGGGAAAGTGATGTGGGGAATAAGTAAGGTTAATGAATGATGTAGGGTTTGGGAGTAATGATAGGGTTTGGGAATAATGATAGAGTTTGGGAGTATGGTAGGGTTTGGGGTATATGAGTATAGGGTTTGATATGTGAAGGGTAGGTTTTGGGAGATAGGAGAAGGGAAAAGGAGTTAGGGTGGATGGGGTTTAGGAGATAGGTTTTGGGCAAATGAAATTAGGGAATAGGGAATAAACAACTATAATTTGTAGTGTATGAGGTAGTTTTAGAGACAAATTAGGGTTTTATATTTAAGAGGTATAAACCATTAAACATGCATGAAAACCCTAGCTTAAACTGGAGGAGAGGGTATACTTACTTGAACAAAGGTGAATCAAGCAATGGCAATGAGTGATGATGATTTTTAAGGGTTTGGAAGCTTCACAGCCCAATGCCCAGCGCCACCAGCCCAATACATACTGTCAACCCAATGTGTAACGCCAATTCAAATTTCTAAAGGGAAAACTGCTCTAATGCGCAGTGCCTGCCCAATGTGTAGCGCCAACCTCCTGATGCGTAGTGCCATTGTTCCTACGCGCAGTGCTAACTTCAAGGAGAGTTTTGACTACCTTCCAAATGTCAAAATTGGGTGTGTGATAGCTCATTGGAAAACCTGTCGAGTCTACTTTGTAGAACATCTTGAATTTTTCAATTTGGAGCTCATTTTTCCTTGTCAAAAGTCAAATCTCCCAAGACTGGTCAAAATGTGCATAATGAGGCAGCCTAAATGCAGAGTGCTGTTGCAGTCAACTTTTGAAGGTCTTCCTAAGCTCCAAATTGAGATCATGATAGCTCATTGGAAAGCTCCTTTTGTCTAGATATCATTTCAATCATCAAGCAAGTCATTTGAATATACTAGCTAGGGGAAATCTTGATTTTCCCAAGGTCACTCCATAAGTACATCAATCCTCCTGAGGCCAATGATGTTTTCGACATTCTCTAAAACCATGACACCTGTGTAAAAAGTGAATGAATTTTTTCTTCCTTGGCCTATTATGGACAAAAACCTCTTTCACTTTTTCCAAATTCATTTTTTCTTGCTCAGAAACATCATTTGAGTAAAACCTATCCCGATGTGTGGAACAGGGGATTTGTCGAAATGAAGTGAAACAAAGGGGATAAGGGGCTTCTAAATTCTTGAGAAAGTTTTGGGAAGTAGGGAGGGATGTTGGTAAGTAGAGGAAAGTGAAATTTGAAATGTTGAGTGAGGGGAAGGGGTCCAAAAGGGCAAAACACAGGCCTAGCCTAGAAAGTTGTCAAATTGTAGCAATAAACTAGGCTTTGTGGGAAAATGGTGAATTTTAGGGTTATGAGTGATGGAAAATGTTTAAAAAGGTATAATAAGGATAGGGGAACGTGTATGAGCATCAGGATACAAGTTTTGTTGATGATTTGACCATCCAAAAAAAATTACTTTCAAAACCCTAGGAGAGGGAAATGAGGCTTACCCAAGTAGAACTGAAGCATGAACAAGATGTAAAATGACCCATTGGAACCTAAAACGATGATGACAACTCTTTGAATGATGGTACACTAAGCTGAATGGTGACATTGACCAATACTTGGAAGACATTGGAAGAGTGAAAACAACCCTAGACCTAGTACCTAGTGACCAAATTTTACTTGAAGACTCATTGAAATGACAAAATTTGACTATGACACCCTAAGACCACTTTATAAGAGCATATTTGATCACTGGTGGGAGGTTTCAAAGACTTACACTAACATTGGCTCCAATGGGGATGGTAGCTCCTGGGAGG